>QLOI01002176.1:0-46198 GCA_003313605.1 Tuber umbilicatum | reverse complement strand
CACAAGCACTGCCTCATACCAAGGAAATCTAAAGAACATGCTAGAATACACTAGTATAATACTTGGTCATGTGGTTGTGTCACATGACCAACATAGCCACATCACCGGATAGGAAAGGAATAACGTAATTTCCAACAAGAAGTATAATACTTTCAAAACACCATTCAGAAGTTTCGCTAGCCGAGTCATGTTACAAGGAGACATCAATGCGCCAGCTACGTTTATGCGAGTAATAGAAACTCTGATGAGTGACCTTCTTGGAAAATGTGTCTGGGTTTACATAGACGACATCATGATTTTCTCGAATTCAGAAAAAGAACACATGCTCCACATTAGGGAGGTATGTGAACGCCTGAGGAACGAGAAATTCTTTGCCAGTAGGAAGAAGTCACACCTGTTCACCAACAGAATAGTAGTTCTAGGACATGTGATAGATGATGAAGAGATCCGGGCTGCCCCTGAGAAGGTAGCAAAGATCGAAGAATGGGTAACACCAAAAACGAAGACACAGTTACAGCGCTTCCTGGGATTAGTAAACTATATCTCACAGTTCTTACCACACCATGCTTCAGTTACAGCACCTTTGACGGACCTAACAGGAGGAGCGGAGATTGTGTGAACCGCTACCCATGATCAGGCGTTTGCGAATACGAAGGCATTAATCGAGCAAAACAAAGTTATGAAACCAATCTCAAATGAAAACAAGAAACCGATATGGTTGTTCACGGACGCAAGCGAGATTGGAGTCGGTTCTTGGGTTGGGCAGGGACCAATACCTGAAACAGCAAGGCCAGCAGCACTCCATAGCCGAAAGTTTAGCAGTGCACAAAGCAACTATGGCACTACGGACAAAGAAGCGGTTGCAATCACAGACGCACTAAAAACCCTTGGACACATTTTGTTGGAAAGAAAATTCACTATAGTCACCGACCACCAACCCCTTTCCTACCTCTTGAAAGCAAAAAAACCAACTAGGAAACAGATGCACTGGAAAATGGAGGTTGGAAAATTTGATACCAAGATAGTCTACAGGCCAGGGACAACTAACTATTTAGCTGACGCACTCTTCCGCATTTATGAGGAGCAAGAATACGAAGAACCGTTTGAAGACGAAAGCCGATTCGAAGAAAACCTTACAGAGGACGAGGAAGACGTCCCTATTGCCTACTTCTCTACTCCCTTTTTAGATATGGCAAGCGAGAGCCATTATGACTCTATTGGAGCACACTCGGAATGCGGAAACGACTGCTCGATGGTAAGACGGAAGCTGAATGCGCAGGTCATAGAGGACTGCCATATTAGAGCTGGAAATACATGGGGGGATACAGTCTCCCAGTCCAGCACCCCACCCGAGGATCGCCAGCATGCTGACCTCCACGAAATATTTTGCTATAACAACGATTGCCAATACCATAATTCAAAACCAACGATAGACTATCGGGCATGAGGACCACCTAGTCAACCTCAACCTAGACGAGCGGTAAACCTCACAGCACTACAGGACCAGATCCAAACAGCTATGGCATGTACATCGCCACACTGGCAAACATGCAACGAAAAGAATTGCCCCCGCCATGGAAAAAACCCAGAGGCAAATGAAACGCGAATCTCGATGATGACACCCACATTGAGCGAACACAGAAAGCAACTCTACCAGCAATACGAAACGACAGAAGACGAGGACGCTCAACCCTCCAGGTCTGAGTTGATAGCGGATGAGCGTGATGTGGCAGATGTTTCTGCCATGATATAGACTACCTTCCGGGCGAAGCTGGTCCACGCTTACCGCCACGATGCCCTCTACCGAAAAGTGGCAAACCTAGACCACTCATCGACAAAGGGTTTAGAACACTACCGGATTTCGGGAGGATTACTCTACGCAACCACACGTGGAGGAGAGAACTGCCTTTACATTCCTAGAGGAGATGCTGTAAATGGAGCGACACTAAGGGAAACAGTAATTGACGAAATACACGGAAAAAGACACCATTCGGTGGACCGAAACCTACGATATGCTACGAACTACATCTATTGGCCAGAAATGACACGCGATTTCAAGGACTACGTTAGGCAGTGCGACCTCTGCCAGGAGAATAACAAGACAACGGTACCCATGGGGTCATTCAAGCAATTGCCACCAGCAGACGAGATATTTACCTCCTACGCTATGGATTTTGCTGGACCTTTCAACTTATCGCTAGGAAAGGACTGTATACTTGTGATAGTTGACCGGTGTACAGGATATACATGGTTATTGCCAACAGCGGCGGAAGTCAAAGCAATAGAAGTCATGCAACTCCTACAAGACCAAGTTTTCACACCCTTTGGTCTACCTATCGCACTACTCACAGACAATGATACTCGATTTAAAGGACATTTCTGGAAACAAACTATGGCCTCGCTTGGCATAGAGCACATCACTTGCACCCCGTAACACCACGAAACCGATGGTCAGGCTGAATGAAAGATTAGGGACCTCAAGACAGCATTACGAAATGTGGTAAACAAAAGGCAGAACGATTGAGTACAAGCCCTACCAGAAACAGCGGCATACCATAACGCAGGATATAGCGGAACGGTGGGCATGTCACACTACAAAGCGGTTTTCGGAATCGATTACCCCCTTCTCACCTCGATCAGGTTCAGAAACTCATCAGTGCCGTCCTCAGAAGAGTACCTTAACCGGCACCAGTCGCTTCGAAATACGGCGTACCTAGCGGTCAAGCAAGCACGGATGAGACAACATCTTGCGGCGAAGAAACGAAGAAGGCACCATACCCCGATAAAGGTTGGCGAATACCTCCTGGTGATAGCTGACCAACTAGCCACAACCTCTGGAAGAAGCAAGAAGCTACAAGCGCGCTGGCATGGACCTTTCAGGGTATTACAATACGATGAATTCACCGAGAACTATACGGTAGCAATGGGATCACGACAATTTAGAAAAGAAACAAGCACTTTCCACTGTTCGGTAGTAAAGAAATTCCATCCAAACGATGACAATCGGTTCCCTGGACGATCCCATCCACGCCCACCACCGATCTTAGTACATGACGAGAAGGAATGGGAGGTGGAACAGGTCAAGGACCACCGAGTACGCTATGGGAAGAACCAATTCTTGGTAGGATGGAAAGGCTACCCATCATCGGAGGATAGCTGGGAACCGGAGGAATGTTTGGAACATGCGAAAGGAAAAGTGGAAGACTGGTGGAACGAAAACAGACCCGGAGACCACCGCCAAGTGGAAACAAATTTCATCAGACCAGCATGGACGCCAGTATTACCAGACATCATCGAAGCCATGGAAGTTGAAGATGCAGATGATGGTTTCTGGGCACCATACTTAGACAGCGAATACGATTCGACAGGCAGCGAGAGTTGGGAAGCAACTGAGGAAGAAAGACGAAGCTTGGAAGAAGCGAGAGGATGGTTTTCTTACTAGTAAACGGACCAGTATGGGGAAAAATCACTAACTTGGAACCCCAAGGACAATGCACCTCTCTGATTTCCTCCGCCTTTCTCGTCGTGCCTCCCTTGCCTGGTGCAGGTCGCTGATAAACCAAGAGATCATCAATTCGATGCACCGGCTGCGTCCCATTTTCGTTTTCTGTTGTGAGGGATGCGAGCGGGTGGATGTTCGCCTTGGAGGAGAAACGGTTAATCCGTGGATACGCCTGGTGCGGAATATGGTAGAGCGGGTCTTCTACCATGAGTATATTTGCAGGATGTGTTACGGGAACTGGGATCCTGAACATGACACCTGTATCGGCAGGCCGGATTGTTTAGCTTATTGTACTTGTTTTTAGTTTTTGTTTTGTGAAACTTTGTTTTGTTTTTGGGGATGTAACCGGTACGGGTACTTGGTTATACTTGTTGTTTTAAGTATCGTTTTGATACTTAGTTTGTTTTACTTGTTGTTTTAAGTATCGTTTGATACTTAGTTTGTTGTACTTGTTGTTTTAAGTATCGTTTTGATACTTAGTTTATTTTACTTGTTGTTTTAAGTATCGTTTGATACTTAGTTTGTTTTACTTGTTGTTTTAAGTATCGTTTGATACTTAGTTTGTTTTACTTGTTGTTTTAAGTATCGTTTGATACTTAGTTTGTTTTATTTGTTGTTTTAAGTATCGCTTGATACTTAGCTTGTTGATGTTCAAGCGAGCAGAAAAACATGTATTTAAAACACTGAGCAAGTCTGGCTTGGGAAGAGCAGACTTCGACAGATAGAATTCAGAATATACTCGGTTGAACAGTTACTTCTTTATTGCGACCTTAAAGACTTTATCTAGTTTACAACCACCTCAAAGCCTCCGTTAGGCGCTCGGTATAGCTACTCTTTTGTACCTTGGCCGCCTACCGAGAACCATATCAAACACCTGACTGAGCCCCTGCCCAGACAGGTTACAGCCACTAACAGGACAATGATGTGAAGAGTTTTCTCCTGCAGCTGAATGCATGTATCAGAATACTGCATGAACACTTCATGCCAGATAATGAACTAGCAGAGCCGGCTGACATTCAGTAGAATGTTAGCCCGAGGCCCAGAGGAGATGGGCATGCTTGCGATGGAGGTGAGCTTAGGAGTGATGGAGAGGAGCTGGTAATATAATTCTACTTAAGTATATGCGAGACCTCTTCTCCTAAGACGATCAACTATCCTCTCGAGAACTTATTAAGTAAAGCTGCGGCTTAACGATATTAAGTTTCACCATTAAGGTTTTCTGTCTTACATATTTGTTCTTCATTTTTCGTACGAAGAAAGCTTCGGTACGGCCGCATCCTTGGGACCGACCTTCCCACAGGAAGCCCCTATTACACTACCGTCTAACAGGGAGCGACTCTGTTTACTAAAATTACTAAGAGTATGAAAGCATATCAATTAAAGTTCGGATCAATGTAATATTGATAAGATCTCTTCTCCGTTGCTTAATTGTGTTGAAAGTAAAGGGAGGAACTCTTATATTTATATCCTGTGTGAGTTTCCACAGCTTCTACATCTAATATCCATACAATTATTATAACCCCTTATGCTAACATCCACAATGAACCTTCAATCAACCAGTGCAGACACTGTTCAACCCCCAGAATTCTTCTCAATCGCTTAAACATCGTACAAGTACTGATTACCTCACATTATTTTGACGCCGGTAGTCTGTGCTCATCAGTGAGAGGTTCTCTACTCATACATTGCCAGATAATGACATGGTCAACTACGACTTGCTAGCTGAGTCTTAGAATGTGGAGTGGCCAACTTCGTCTCATGTCTTCCAGGAAGGTAATTACGTCAGCAAAAATTCATTGACGCACCCGGTGCATCCTATACGTCTCATACACAGGGTGCTCAGAATATTAATCGCGAATCAGGGCACAGTGGTACGTTGCAATGGCGCCCAGGTGCAACAGGGTTGCCTAATCACTCTCAGGGTGCAACCAGGTGCGATACTACATTTTCAGGACGTAACCAGAACTCCAACATGCCAAAGGGTTCCTCTCCCCTTTACCACTTTGTGATCTAGTAGGTCACAGTTCAAGTGCTATTCGTCACAATAAACTTCATGCAGGAGTTGATAGTTGAATTTATTAAAGCACTACTAGTAATACAGATCATAGTTTTTCCTTACCATTGTTCTAGAGGCATCTAGCCAGAACCTTACCAGAAAAGACCACTTTCAAAACAGGCTGTAGATCCACCAATATTGCTGGAAAAATATCCCTCTTTACACTATTGGAAAGCTGGTGTCGAGTAGACCCAGGACGCTGAATCTCAGACGTTATGACCAAAGGGCACTCATGGAATCTGACGTCAAACTCAGTACATGCCAGAACCTCACCAGAACCTCGCCAGAAAAGACCCCTTCCATAACAGGATGTAGGTCAACCAATAATGCTGCCGGGGGGACGTTCTTTACACCGTTGGAAAGCTGACGTCGAGTAGATCCAGTATGCTGAGTCTCGGACGTTGCAACCAAAGGGTGCACGTGGAATCTGGCGTCAAAGTCAGTTCATGCCAGAACTACGCCAGAAAAGACCCCTTTCATAATAGGCTGTAACTTGACCAATACCACTGCCAGGAGGACGTTCTTTACACCGTTGGAAAGCTGACGTCGAGTAAATCCAGGATGCTAAGTCTCGGACGTTGCAACCAAAGGGTGCACGTGAAATCTGGTGTCAAAGTCAGTACATGCTATAATCTCACTCGCAAAGACCCCTTTCATAATAGGCTGTAGCTTGACCAATAATACCACCAGGGGGACAATCTTTACACCGTTGGAAAGCTGGTGTCGAGTAGATTTAGGACGCTGAGTATCAGACGTCACGACCGAAAGGCACCCGTGGAATCTGGTGTTAAAGTCAGTACATGTTGTAAATTACAGCGTGTTGTGAATGGAAGTGTGTAGTGAAGAAGAGCATGTTGTGAAGGAGAGTGTGTTGTGAAAGGTCCGGGGAGCATGTTGTGAGGTTAAGCTGAGAAGAAGGGGTAATATCATAACAAAGTACCACCGCCTACTACCAAACTATAGCTATCACTCAGATTCCTGACGGAATGTAGGTCCACATTGGCTCTTTCGGTCATGAAGAGCCTAAAATAGAATTTACCCTTGCAGAATGAGCTATGAATCTTAATGTCATGGTAGTAGTAGTAGTGGCTGGTAGCAGGGTGCAGGCAAGGAATAAGGTGAAGCAGCTGGCGTCAGAACAGGAAAGTAACAGGAAGGATAACTCGGGCGTTGACTGGACATGGATCTGACGCGATGTCGCGTCAGGACGCAACTGAGTCCGTTGAGGCAACCGTAGATTGCCCGGATGCAAGTGGACATTGTAAGCGATGCCAAGGCGTCCAGGGCGCAGGGGTCGTAGAAGCGATGTTGCCGACGTCAGGGCGCAACGGTGATACACCAGACGCAGGGTATTTTTTTTGCTGATATAGTGAATAATTTTCTTCCTGTCTACACACTAACTTTCATGTTAGGCGGTAGGGTGAACTAAGGCCAATTAACCGATACCGGAAAATATATCAAGAAAGATAAAATGAAAAAGCTAGGTAATTCCGTTTACTAAAATTACTAGGAATGCGAAAGTGTATCAATTTGTAAAACAATGTAATATTGATAAGATCTCTTCTCTGTTACTTGATTGAGTCTGAAGCGAAGAGAGGAACTCTTATATTTATATTCCGCGTGAGTTTCCGTGGCCTCTACATCTAAACCCCATATAATCTCATACCTCCCTAAGATAACTCTATCCATCAACCTTCGATCAACCGGTGCGAACACCGTTTGACCCTGAGAACTCTTCTCAATTGCTTGAACATCAAACAAGTACTGGTTACCTCTCATTATTCTGATGCGGGTGGTCTGCGCTCGCCAGTAAGTGGTCCCCTACTCATAGATTGCCAGAGAGACGACGTGGTCGACTACAACTAGTCAGTTGTATCTAAAATGCGAAGTGGTCAACTTTGTCTCATGTCATGCAGGATGCAACCAACAAATAGTTTCCTTCCTTCCTGAACACTAATCTTCGAATAGTTTGCTAACTATTCTATCCAACGTCGGGTGCGTGTATTCTTCCATCTTGGCAACAATATCATCATACTAATTATTAGTATCAGTTATATTGAGCTTTGCCATTCACCACTAATGACTGGCTCATAACCTTTAACGACACCAATTGATTTGGCTCATTCTCTTTTATTCTTGAAGAGAATTCTTTGCTCTGTCCATAGAGATAAATCCCGCAAGAATTCACCATCTGATTCTTGCATAAATCACTTTTCAGTGATGCAAGCTTATCTTTGTTCAATAGAATTAATCCTGCGTTACATGAAGATATCTTGAATTAATCTAGTGTAATATTAAACATTATCAATTATGTTCGCGTAATAATAATTCCGCTCTCATCGAGAGTTGCACATGTGACGTCAAGAAATAAGTCACAAGGCTAGCTAACTAGCCCACGGTTAGGCGCCGTATGTCCAACATTTCAAATAGTTTCTTTACTATTCTATCCCATTATTGCATATGCATATTGTTCTATCGTAGCAACAATACTACCATATCAATTGTCAATATCAGTCAAATTGAAAATCATCATTTACCACTAATGACTAAGCTCATAACTTTAAGCAACACTGACCGATTTGGCTTGTTTGATCATATTCTTGAAGAGAATTCTTTGCTCTATCTATAGAGATAAATCGCATAAAGATTAACCGTCTAATTCTTGCATAAATCACTTCTTTGTGATGCAAGCTTATCTTTGTTCAATTAGAATTAATCCTGCGTTACATGAAGATATGTCGTATTAATCTAGTGTAATATTAAATGTTATAAATTATGTTCACGTATCAATAATTCTGCTCTCATTGAGAGTTGAACATCATAATGTAATGACAAGAAATATGCCACAGGGCTAGCTAACCAGCCTGTGGTTAAGCATATGCCTAATACTTTCCCTCCAGACCTTCATAGTAGTAGGAAAACTATTCCTTGAAATGCGGTGCTGCAAAAGTAGCAGATATGGAGGGTAATGTACTTGCACTACAGTAGCAGGACAATAGTTCCACTCATCTTTTAAGCACCATTTATTTTGTAGAAGACTGAAAAATTTCTGACTACAAGAAACCCCAAATTTCTAGTAGCAATCGCCCTGCTATCTGTAGGGCTTTTGGCTCTCATGAGCATATTAATATTCTAATTCTCATTATTACTAATGATTACAATCACTACAAGGTCAGTGTGAATATCACCAATCAGTATCACAGCTACTACTTTGCACAATTAAAATATATTTGCAATTGGCCACCTATTCTTTTCTAGCTTGTTGACACTATTTTTATTAATTCATTTTTCTTACTGCGTCACATTTCTTATACAACTACTACCTCTGCTAATTCTCCCCCCTCCTACGATTACCCCCATTACTCTCGTTCCTTTCACCTTGCCTTTCCAAGGCTCTAATTACAACATACAGCGCAAAGTGCATCCTACCTTCCCGCCACACCCAGAAGACCTACTATACCCGTTCTACCTCCTCTCCCCGCTATAGTCTCCAGCGAAACTACACCTCCCTCTCACCTCCCACTGGCGGCAGCGATGAGCACCAGTATGTTCACCTAGGTGGATCTAGAGTCGGATGTGCTGAATGCCGGTTTATTTTGAGAGGCATGAAGTGGAAGGAGCATGGGCACAAACAACTCGCCTTGGCTGCCTGGGACCAGGATGTGGGTTTTCTCTTTGCTCATCGTGTTTTTCTAGTAGACACAGGAACCGTCCAAGTGTATTTTAGTTTCTTTCTATTTATCTAATACACAAGACTTGAATTTATGCATATCTATCATGTACTTGTATCATATCTCCTGTTGCAAACAGTTGCGACCGCCATCATTTGATATCACTCGGTGCTTTCATAAGCGCCAATTTCCCTAATTTGGTATGGTGCAGCTGGTAACGAATTCAAGTGTTTCAGACCGCCCAAGGGATACTTTTTATCGGTCCGCAGCAACTATTCCACAATGGGTGCCAATTCTTGGCGCGGAGACATGAGCCACCATTACGCGAGTATAATACTTTTTCTTCTCCTTCCTCTTTTTCCTCTTTCTCGCGTTGGATCACAGTTGCGGTACGAGTACAGTACAGTACTCGAGTACTCGAGCAGGAAAAAGGTGTTTACTTCTAGGCGGCGGATTCGCGGTGAGACTAGGCTCTACTTGGCAATTTTAAAAGTCTCTGGACTCTTTGCATATATTTGTACTTGTCTTGGCGCAAAGCGTCCGGAGACTTTTTAAATTGCCAAGCCCCGTGGGAGGTTTTCTATGCACACACTTTCAAGCCTTCATAGATTTTTGCCCTTTTCTCGCGCACACACACCTTTCTTTTTTCCTTTTTCTTCTCACTCGTTCACTCCCTTACCCTCACATACCGTACCGTACTCTCTCTCTTCTCTGCTCTCCGCTAATGAGTGGAAGGAAAGGAATGAGAAAAGACACAAGTGATCCAGCCATTAGTTATCATTTCTGACTGGTTGCTTGAGTGCTTGATTACAATACGAGTACTTGTACTGTACTGTACCGGCACTTTGCTTACTCGCCAGCCGGTTGGCGAGCTATCAGCGGTCGGTCGGCCATCCACCTGCCATTCATCCATCAAATAACCGCACCACGGAAGCCCACACCCACCATCGACCCATCCACTTCATCATCCTAATCAACTCAACCTAACCTCACTCACACCCACACCCAACTCAACCCAACCTCCTCGCCTCAATCACGCTTCTACACTACTCGAGCGCAGTACTGTACACCTCCCCCCTTCGTTGTTCGCTCGTACGCTCATCGTTGCTGTCGTCCGTTGTTCGGTTTCGATAGAGACGGAGTTTGAGCTGGTTGAGCTTTTCCTTTCCTTCCTTTTTAATTCCCTTTTTTTTTTTTTTAATTCTACACACTACCCACCCCCTCTTTCCGCACCATTGCTAGAGTTCGGTAGGGCAGTGTACGAGTACAGGTACGGTCGCTTTGCTAGGCTTAGCATAGCGAAACACAGCAAAGGGCAAGAGCGAAATCAAAACGGAAAACTCGGTACAGGCGTAGGGGAAGGTCTGAATTCCACCACTCGTCACCACCGCTGCTACTGCCTCTGACCGACTAATCTTGTACCTCCCTCCCCTCCCACCTCAGGGGCTCCTGAGGGAGCTTGACCTCTCCATCCTTCTGCTCTGCTGAGCTACCGTACTATTGTTGCAAAGGACAGCCCTCCATCCAGCCTGGGAGTAGTGAGCGTGAACGTGCTGGATGAGGCCCCGCCGAACGTGACTCGGCAAATTCACCATCACCGCCGCCACAACCATTATGAATCGACAACAAAAACCAACTTTCACTACCACGACCACACCAGCAGCAACAATGATGATTTTCATCCTTTGCACTCTCCTCTTCGGAGTAGGTCTTGCCCTCGGTCAGCAACACCAACAATACCACCAGCAGCAACGGATCCTCACCCGAGATCCGGACTCCCCGCATCTGGTTGTGGGAATAAACGATAGTGGCCGGAACTACAACCGCGGCACTGACGTTAGTTCCACCGTTCGAGCTCTCGCTACCGTTTCCGCGGCTTCCACCCCACCCCAGGATCGTAAGGATATCTACCAGGACAATAGGCAAAGGAGGAATTTGGGTGTAACTACTGGAGGAGGGGGAGGGATATCCGCGATTGGAGGTCACAGAAGTCTGAATGATTGGGAGGTAGAGGATTTCGTCCTGCTGGCTACGGTGGATGGGACGCTACATGCCAGGGATCGGAAGACCGGCGCTAAGCGGTGGGAGATATTCGCGCATGATCCGGTGGTTCAGACGGTCTACCATCGCGCGAATGGCAGCGCGGCGAATGCAGAACGTGGTTGGATTCAGGATGATGATGTGGTTTGGATTGTCGAACCGATTCAGGATGGAGCTTTGTTCTTTTTTACGCCGGATAATGGGTTGCAGGTGTGTGCTCTCCTACTGACCCATTGATCAATCGGGGGGTGGGGTTCAGGGGACTAAACGCGTGCGGGGGAGGAATAGAAACTTGACGTCACCGTCAAAAGCATCGTGGACGATTTATCGCCTTTCACGCCAAAGGGTAGTGACCGCTCATACAATGGTGAAAAGAAGACCACGACCTTCGCAATTGATGCCCGTACCGGCAATGTTCAGAGGTTCTTCTCGTCCGCTGGCGTGGCTAATCCGGTCAACAACGATAAGTGTAAGCCGAATAATAGACTCGAAGAGGATCTCGACGATGATGAGTGCGAATCTGTCCCTAAGACCATTTTAATCGGAAGGACCGGTATGGCTCTCAATTGGGAATGGGAGAAACGCCGATTACTGATCTTTCTTTGACAGAGTATACTGTTACCATCAATAGTCTGTCCACTGGTGAGCGGCTTTGGACCATCAAATATGCTGAGTGGGGACCCAATAATGGGGATAGGGATCTTGCCGTGCAGCATGAAAGGTCTATGGATAATAGGTATATCTATAGTGGTCATGATGGTAAGATTTATGGGTTTGAAGGGGACGTAGCTGGTATGTTTTATATACCCCATCCGAGTAGGTGTTTTTCGACTAGCCATCATTGACGGTCTGTCCATTAGGCACTGACAGCGAACGTCGTCCGAAATACCAGCAAGCTTTCTCCTCTCCTGTTATCAGAGTCTTCGATGTCGTCAAGTCCATAACTTCCCCCACAGAATCTAAAACTGCCACCTCTGTTGTTCTCCCACAGCCAATTCTCGCATCGAGGGAATTGGACCGGCACGAAGGATTGACATTTGTAGGTTGTACCGAAAACGACAGCTTCTACGCTCTATCAGAGACAAGTTACCCGTACGTTACGGATGGAGCTCCAGATGCAACATTCTACGCTATCGGACGCCTAAAATGGCAAACGTCCACCCGTGACGAGCGCCACAAGACAATAATGGGCACCCACCATGCGCACTACGGATTCGACGAGCCCTACCGCGCATCCTTACCTGCCCCTACGCCGGTCACACATGAAGAACGACCAGCCGTCAGATCCAGGAATACTGCCCCGCCGTTGCCGTCCTCACCCTCCTTGAGAGGTAGCCGTTTAATCAACTTTGCTATGGAGAACCTCGTGGATATAGGCATTCTAGTTCCCATACTTACTACATTGATTTGGCTGTTTATGAGGCAGATGGGTGGAAGCAAGGTTGGAAATAGGGTGCCGGAGAATGTGGGTGATGCAACTATAGCTGGCTATGCGGGGGAGTTCGCGCAGCTCGCTAAGACGGCTCCGGAGCCCGTACCCAATGGAGTGGCAATTCTGGATGAGTTGCCGGACGGGGTGGTTATTATGGGGGAGCAGTTACAGAAACAATCTGAACCTACTGCGCAGCAGCACGTGGATGAAGCGGCAGCTGTGGCTATAGAGGTGGCGGCGCAGAGGGAGGGGATACAACAGCCGGTTGTGGCACCAGAGGCAGCGGCGGGAGCAGTCAGATTTGAGGATGGTGCGGTATTGGTTGGAGAGGATGTTATCGTAACACCAGTTCCTACTCCTAAGAAAAAGAAGGCGCATAGAGGCCAGAGGGGAGGCGCTAGGAAACGGGGAAAGGCAAATGCTGAGAAGGAGAGGGGAAAAATGGAGGTTACAGTTAGTGAGGTGAAGGAGATTGTTAGGGAGAATCCGATGCAGGTTGATCTCAACACAATAGCTATAGATCCTTTAGGGGAAGAGTGGGATTCATCATCATTAGTTGCGATAAATAACTTGATGGTTCATGAAGATCAAGTGTTAGGTAAGTCTTGGATGTAGCCTCGGTTTCGGCTTCCCCCAACTAACGATCTCCAAGGCGTCGGAAGTCAAGGGACAATAGTGTATAGAGGCTCGTTTGAGGGAAAAGTAGTGGCCGTCAAGCGGATGCTGCGAGACTTTATCGACGTAGCAGAGCACGAAGTCTCGTTATTGCAGCAAAGCGACGACCATCCGAACGTCATCCGCTACTACTGCACCCAACACGGGCCCCGGTTTTTATACATAGCATTAGAGCTTTGCCCAGCATCGTTATTCGACATATACTCCGACCCAATAAAGCACTCCGACCTCCTAGGACTCATGGACCCCATAGACGTCCTCCGCCAGATCGCCTCAGGAGTACGCCACCTCCACTCGTTAAAAATCGTGCACAGGGATTTAAAACCCCACAATATCCTGGTCAGCCACCCCAAGCCTCTCCCGCACGACTCCTCAGCGAAGCGGCCAAGGATCTTGATATCAGACTTTGGCCTGTGCAAGAAATTAGAAGGCGACAAGAGCTCCTTTGGGGCCACAACCGCTCATGCAGCGGGCACATCGGGCTGGCGCGCACCGGAACTCCTTGTCGACGAAGACTCCGCTTCGAAGCCCACCTTCCCCTCACGACCCCCTCCCCAATCACCAACGGCCGAAGCCTCCACCTCAAACTCATCCTCGGAAACCGCTGTAATTGACACACTAACCAACCGTCGTGCCACCCGCGCAATAGATGTCTTCTCACTAGGGTGCGTATTTTATTACATCCTCTCCCACGGCGAACATCCCTTCGGCACACGCTGGCACCGGGAATTCAACATCATAAACAATACCCCCGACCTCTCCCACCTTGCCCCGCTGGGACTAGCAGAGCACGAAGCCAAAGATCTTGTCTCCAGCATGATAAATCATAACCCGCGGAAACGTCCAGATGCTACGAAAGTTCTTATTCATCCGTTCTTTTGGTCACCAGAGAAGCAATTGACTTTCTTGCTAGATGTGAGTGATAGGTTTGAAGTTGAGAAGGATAAAGAGAAGGTCACCGGCCCCGAGGGAGGGTATAAATCTCCGTTTATACCAATGTTGGAGCGAAATTCCCGGGAAGTTTGTGGTGGTGGTGCCGGGGACTGGATGAAGAGGCTTGATAGACTATTCCTCGCAGAGCTAGTGAGCAATAAGCGAAGAGGGTACGATGGTGAGAAGGTGCTGGATCTGTTGAGGGCTATACGAAACAAGGTATATTCTGTTCCCCCCTACATGGGTCGATGGATGATAAGAATAAGGGCGCTAACAAGTGGGTAATAGAAACATCACTACCAAGACATGAGACAACCCGTAAAAGAAGCCGTCGGCGACTTGCCGGGCGGCTACTTGAGCTACTTCTCCCGACGCTTCCCAGGTCTCCTACTACATGTCTGCGAAGTAGTCCGCGATGCAGGCTTCTGGCAAGAACCGGTTTTCAGAGGATACTATTCCGTGCAGCGTTAATTTATCAATCTATTCATCAATCTTGCTGAGCTGCCGGTCGTCGAAGAGGAAGGGTGTTTCTTGCATATACTTTTTTTTTCTTTTTTCTTCCTTGGAATTTCGGATCTTATCTTTTTTGCGGGGTTTGGTTTACGCTTGGCTTGGGTTTGGATCTGGTGCGGGATGGGGAGGTTTGGGGATTGATGAATATAAAAATGTTTGGGCTTTAGGATTACTTGGGTTGGCTTGGGCATGTTTTTCTCTTTCACTTACTAGCACTGTGCTTGTTGGTTGGTTGGTTACCCTTTTTTTCTAGTCTTGACAGTCTAGTTGTTACCGGAGTCATTCGCTTTTACTTTTTATTTTTTTATTTTTCTTCTACCTTTCTATGTTGAGCTCACGGCGTTGTTGTTTTCGTATATATATTCTTCTGTTTAGGTATTTATTTATTAGCCACCACCCACTTGACTTAAATTTAGCTACCACACTGTACGAGCCTGGCAAAAGAAACATACCTCCCCCCGTTTTCCATACAAAACACCACTTTTCAATGCATGCCCACCCAGCAACAAAGCAAAACAACCCCATAAAAATTATTGATAGAGAGCTTAATCCAAAGATTCGCATAGTTAAATGTCAGGCTACAGGAATGGCTCTACAAAATCTAAGGGCCTGAGTTATGGAGAGAATGACAAAATTCACGCCAAGACAGCCAATTTGCATGGGATTCTGCATTGCAACCAAATTAGCCAACTTTTATGCCTCTATGCTCGTATTTAGGACAGCTGATAAAAATTCCAAAATTCATAATGCTAAACTCCCTATGGATATTCCTCCTATCATCAGGGTTTGGAGGAGAGAACTTGGGGCAGTTGGCTGTGGTAGCTAATTGAAAACCACAATTTTGAATGGAAAACGGGAGGGGGGGCACGTTTTTTTTGTTGCCGGGCTCGTACAAACATGACACCCTACCTCTCCAATACATTGGCAGAATTATAGGACATCACTCGTTCAAGTCGGTCAACGGTTACCCTATCGTACTCCATGTGTTGGTTCTATGGTACCGTATGTATCAACATGCCCTGGAGATCTCATTGAGAAAAACCCAAACTTTAAACCAACCACTTAACTCACACTCATTCGGGGCGAGAAACGAGAAAAGAAACAAAGAGGCAAGATCTTGTGGGGTACAGTATTAAGTAGACAG
Organism: Tuber umbilicatum; assembly: GCA_003313605.1. NCBI lineage: Eukaryota > Fungi > Ascomycota > Pezizomycetes > Pezizales > Tuberaceae > Tuber > Tuber umbilicatum. The sequence continues at coordinate 30,232 of QLOI01002176.1, read as the reverse complement.
ACAACAATTTCGGTAGGGGGAAAATGAGAGGACATTCACGATGCTCAATTTGCGTCCCCAGGGGAGATTGAACGCTAGTGCAACCGTTCTAGATCTCTGACTTCCGTAGTTCTGTTTTATTCCACGAGGTTTATTGATCGACAAAAATGGCCCCTACTTTGCCGCAAAAATGATTCCCGCCCTTTTCTGCCATGTGAGGGGTACGGTACTTGAGTACACATGGGGTGGATGGGAATAGTTACTGTAATTGGTTTGTTGGGTTTTTCGGTGGCACCGTCCCAACTCGTGTGAGGGGCACGTATAATGGAAAAACATCATTTTGTCTACAATAAGTACTGTGACGGTGGTGGGAGGTTACAAGATAGTGACATAGTGCGGGTAAGCCGGCAAAAGAAAGTTTTTCCATTAATCCATCCATCCATTCGCGCTCCGGGGCACTGTCTCTAAGCGTAAAAGTTGACCTGCGATAGAAGTTACGATTAGCACACACCGGGCAGCGTTTAACAATGTGCTTCAGAGAGCTTACAGTATCCTTCTTCTTGGCCTGCACCTCCGCAATGGCATCTACATAATGCTCATGCGAGACTTTGGTCCTCCCACTCCTGAGCGCGATCATACCCGCCTCAACACATACAGCCTTCAATTGGGCGCCGCCAAACTCGTCGGTACTGCGAGCAAGTTCCGTCCAATTGACACCCTCTTCGACCGTCATTTTCCTACTGTGAATTTTAAGAATGCCCGCGCGGGCCTCCTCGTTCGGGAGCGGAAACTCAATCTTACGATCGAGACGGCCTGATCTGAGAAGTGCGGGGTCAAGCACGTCCACACGGTTGGTGGCAGCGAGGACCTTGACACGGTCATCAGAAGAGAAGCCATCTAGCTGATTGAGCAGCTCCAGCATCGTCCGCTGGACTTCGCGGTCGCCGGACTTTTCGCTGTCGAAGCGCTTGGTGCCCACTGCATCTAGCTCGTCGATGAAAATTATTGTAGGGGCTTTTTCTTTAGCTAAGGCGAAGGCGTCACGGACGAGCTTTGCGCCGTCGCCGATAAACATCTGGACTAACTGTGGGCCAGCGATTTTTAAAAAGGTTGCTTTGGATTGGGCGGCACAGGCTCGAGCGAGGAGAGTTTTACCGGTTCCAGGGGGGCCATACATTAATGCTCCTATTCCACCACTTTGTATTAGTATTGAGGGGCGCTTGAAGGAGGGGGGATGTACCTTTGGGCGGTTTGATTCCAATTCTCTTGAACCGCTCTGCTTCTTCCATCGGCATGACTACAGCTTCCACTAATTCTCCAATCTGCTTGTCCAATCCACCGATGTCACCGTACGTTTCTGTAGGTTTTTCGTCGACTTCCATTGCTTTCACTCTTGAATCGTATTCTGCTGGTAGGGTGTCCAGAACTAGGTAGCTGTCCTTATTGACCCCAATCAGATCACCCGGACTAAGCTTCTCAGGATCAACAAGGCCGATTAGAGGCAGAAAGATGGTCTGCCGGGTAGAGGTCTTGATAACAGCAGACTTGCCCGCGCGCGTTGCATCGAGGTCCACGTTTGCTCCATCCTCAGCTGCCTCCGCAGTTGGGTCCATATCCAAGAGTTCAACAACGTTGCCTACCAGGTACGGCAGCTGTCTAATAAATCATACAGATAGATATCAGTAATGTTTAATAAATGCTTGATGAGAACAAAGTGGGTGAAGCAAACCGGTTATTCTCAATCTTGTCCAGATTATCCTTTATCTTCTCCTTAGTACTACTCTTCTCATGCGTGAGCCTCTGGAACTCCTGTCTCATAACCCTGAGGTCGTTCTCTAGGAGGCGTTTTCGATAAATAATGTCTGTGGTAGACCCATTCAGGACCTCCGGATCGATTTCGTCGTCACCCTTATCGCCATCGACCGACATTCTTGCATCACCATCAGAGCCCTCTTTATCCTTTGCTGCCTTCTTGTCCTGGTTTCTCTCTCTCTCGAGGTCATCGAGGTCTTCCAGGGATGCCATGGCTGTTTATTGGAAGATTGGTTGGCGGCGGGGTAGTTAGTTGTAGTAAGGTTGGCTTGCTATGCGATGTGGAGGTTGATGGGATTGGTATCGAGATGGAGATGGACGAAAAGGATTTGATGGGGAGGGTTTTGATTTGGAGGTTTGGGAGATGGAGTGTTAGAGCTGTGAGGGATATGGTTGTAGACCGGACAGGTTGGGGCATGGGGATGAATCTGGTGAAGGGGTAGAGGTATTACTGAACTAACTTAGGTTACACTATAACATTCACGCGTAGATCCTATCATTGCGTAGCTCTAGTCACCGCCGCTAACAAACTGCACGAGTACTCGTAGAAAAATTAATTCAATCTTAAGCCCAATCTTCGGCAACTCTATCCCTCCCGCGACCACCAACCGCCACCTACCTGCCATCAAACACAGAATGGTGAGATACACAACAACGGTGTTGAGAGTAGTGGAAATCAGAGAATTAATTGAATACTACAGGCTCGCCGTCGTACAAAGAAAAGAACCCATATCACGCCAGCAGATCCCACCAAGAGTGCGACAGTTGGCAGTCAGCCTCTCAATGCTTCCGCTTCACGTACACCCAAGACTATGGTCATAAGGGTGGGCGCAAGCGAGGTTGGTCCGAGCATCAGCGAGCTAGTTCGGGACGTACGGACAATGATGGAACCACATACCGCCTCACGACTACGGGAGCGCAAGTCCAACAAGTTGAAGGACTACACTACGATGGCTGGCCCCCTTGGCGTCACCCAACTTCTCCTCTTCTCCCGTAACGCTGGATCGGGGTCTGCCACCCTACGGATTGCGCGTTGTCCGCGGGGGCCTACCATCCATTTTCATGTCAAGAACTACTCACTGTGTAGAGATGTGAGGAGGAGCATGAGGAATCCGAAGACTCCAGGGAAAGAGTTCGCTTCTCCACCTTTGGTTTGTTCTTTGAGCTTCATTTATTGTGGTTGTATACTAATTTAGAACAGTTGGTAATGAATAACTTTGCTGCGCCTCAACCACCGAACACAGACGGAACGCCGGGGCGCCCACACGAAGCGCTCCTAACAAGCATGTTCCAATCGCTTTTCCCACCAATCTCCGCTCAGCGGACACCTCTCTCCTCAATCCGCCGTGTCCTCCTTCTCGACCGTCAGCCGATACCATCAGATTCTGGCGAAGCCTCCTCAGAATATGTCATAGAGGTCCGACATTACATAATCTCCACTAAGGCTGTCGGGCTATCAAAGCCAATCCGCCGTCTCGGCACTGCGCAGAGAGCCGTTCGCCAACCCAAGACCTCTCGGAGGAGTGCTCTGCCGAACTTGGGCAAACTGGAAGACATCGCGGACTACATGCTTGACCCTGCCGCCGCTGGAGGATACACATCAGAAAGTGAAGTTGAAGAGGATGCGGAGGTTGAGGTTCTGCCATCCACGTCTAATAAACAGGTTCCTAGGAAGAAACGCACTCCCAAGGGACCGGAAAAGCGCGTGGTGAAGTTATCGGAGATTGGGCCTAGGATGAAGCTAGAGATGGTCAAGATCGAGGAGGGACTAGCGGAAGGCAAGGTTCTTTGGCACGCATGGGAGAAGAAGACCAAAGCAGAGGAGCGGGAGCTGGAGATTAGGCACAAACAGAAGAAAGAGGAGAAAGATAGGAGACGGCGGGAGCAGATGGAAAACATCAAAAAGAAGCAGTCTGAGAAGGCTGCGAAGGGAAAAAAAGGCGAAGCAAATGAAGGCCGGGATGATGAGGAGGAAATATGGGATGATGAATATGATGGCGGAGAAGAAAGCGAGGAGGAGGACGAATATGAGGTGGAGGGAGGGTATGAGGAAATGGAGGACGAATGAAAGTTCTGTACCATAGTCTATGTTCTTCCGGGCGGGTTGTGTAGCAGTTGTAACATCTGCAATCAACATAAGAGGCGTCTTCCGTTCTTGAGATGAGGCTATCCGCTAGTGTCCTACCCTCTACATTCTACCTTGTTAAAAGCGCGATCTTAGAAAATGAGAATTATAACTCCTTTAAGTTTGGTCGCGAATGGTGTTGCTGTAGGAGTAAATTTACAGTACTATGATAGTATGATACAGTACAGTACCGTGTAATGGGTGGGTTTCTACGAGTGATCACTTATGACCAGCCACACTAAACAATATTAAATTTATTATGCGGTTGACCATAGCTAGTCTAACATAGCTAGCTACCAAGAACTCGGATATACAGTATGCCTGGGTTTCTTTCTTTTTTCGCGTGGTAGTGGTCGTGTTTTCTTCGATTGTCTTTCCCTTCTCATTTTTTTTCTTTTTGTGGTGTGTCGTTACACCTTCTCAAACAGGAGCGATTGGCTACCGAACCAGGCGCCAGTGGAGCCCCGGCAACACTGAGTATTGCTAGCTTTGCTCAGCTCATTCGATCTCCTCAAACTTCTCAACCCATCGGACTTGACTAACCCAGCGAAACCATGGGTCTGGCGACACAGGTATCTAACTCTAATGTCGAAATTGGGAATGAAAACAGTGACTGTGGCAATTCTACTACCACCACCATCCACGGTGGTGTCCGCAATTTCATCAAGATCTCCAAGCAACAGCTCGACAAGGAAAAGGGCAAAATTCTGAAATGGATCTCTCCACTGGATCTTCCAGACAGGCACCGAGATATACGGGAACTTCGGTTCAAAGGTGTGGGAAATTGGCTTCTCGAGGGGTGTGAGTTTAGTAATTGGGCAGATGGATCCGCTGATCCCACGCTCTTCTGTTATGGTGACCCCGGAGTCGGGAAAACCTTCATCAGGTACCGTACCAGTACAACAACAGACACCTCGACTAATCGTGCATATTACTAATCATCAGAAACTTTAGCTCTCTAGTGATTGACACCCTGCGTTCCAATGCTGGTGAACGAGGCTTTAGCGTGTTGGACCTGTACTGCGACTACCCCACGCATAAGGGGCAGACTGTCACAGATCTGATCGCCGGGCTTCTTAAGAAAGTTGTGATGAGGCTAGATAGGATCCCCGAGGAAGTGGGTCGGGAGTTTAGGGAATCTGGAAACCACGGAGGTCCTGATCTTTCGAGGCTTGAAAAAATGTTAGGCACGGTTCTTGCGTCCTTTAAGGGGGCATTTATCTGCATCGACGCATTAGACGAGTTTCCGCCAAATCGGAGGTCAGAACTCCTTGACTCCTTGGCGGTGCTTGCCCAACTATCGCCAGAAACCAGACTCTTCCTCACCGGTCGGCCACATATCCGACATGAAATTAAGCGGCACCATCTTGGAAAAAGTGCCCAAATTACATCCGTCAAAGCTAGAGAGGAGGATATCCAAAGATACATCACCCACAGGCTGGGCCGAGACCAAAATCCAGATGAGATGAACCCTGGGTTGAAACATGATATTGTGGAAATCCTTCCTCGGAAAACCTCACGGATGTATGTAGAGGCAGCCATATTGTGTCTCGTACTGGAAGCATGTCATCTACTGACAATAATGTTTAGATTTCTGCTGGTATACCTAAAAATGAACGCCATATTGGAAGCGGTGACCATCCACGATAGAAGGGAAAGACTCCTGAAGATGGAAGACAGCCCGAAGCTGTGGAGTGAATACAGTAAAACACTGGATCGAATAGTTGAGCAGGGTCATGACAGATCACAGCTCGCCCTTAAGGTTTTGATGTGGCTTTGTTACTCAAAGCGGCCATTGAATGTCGACGAACTGCGTCATGCCTTAGCGGTCGAAAAAGGGTCAACAAGATCTAATCCCGAGAAGGCATCTTCGCCCCGAACATTATCGGACTGTTGTTTAGGACTTGTTACTGTTGACAAGGATGAATCGGCCATCCGCTTAATTCATTCCACATTAAAAGATTATCTACGCAACAATCCTAAGCGTATCCAGGGGACCGGCTTGACGATTGCGGAAACATGCCTTACGTACCTCAACTTTGAGTATATCAAATCTCTATCGCCTTCTCTTTGCACTGCTCCGGCAAATACTCCCTTTCTTCAGTATGCTTCCTGTTACTGGGGAGAGCATGCTCAGGAGCAAACCACGGACCACATGGAAGCACTTGCGGAGCAGCTCTTGGGTCTATATGATAAGCATATCTCTGCTAAACTACTTTTGTTGGAGAAATCTTGGCCTTGGGGGCACGACCCGAAAGGTCTCCCCCGTGGCTTTAGTGGACTACATTGCGCAGCATTCTTTGGCCTCCGTAAAACGGCAATTGCCTTCTTAGATGCAGAAGTCCCCAACCCAACTCGAAAAGACATAACCGGAAGCACCCCACTGACATGGGCTGCGAAAAATGGGCATGGAGAGTTAGTGCAGCTGTTGTTGGGGCGGGGATTTGATCCTGAAGCAAAAGATAACGATGGGTGCACACCATTCTTGTGGGCGGCTAGGAACGGGCATAAAGGAGTGGTGACACTGTTTCTAGAGGAGGGTGCTATCGGCCTCGAAACGAAAGACTTTTTTGGCCGGACTCCGCTCTCATGGGCTTCTGGAGGCGGACATGGAGGTGTAGTAAAGCTGTTACTGGAGATAGGGGAGGCTGACCCCAACCCTACAGACAACGACGGCTGCACACCAGTATCCCGAGCTGCCGAAGGGGGTAATGAGGGAGTGGTCGACTTTTTTATACGCCATCGAGGTGTCAACCCAAATTTGTCGGATCGAGATGGGCGAACGTTGCTCTCGAAGGCTGCCGAAAATGGGCGCTGTTCGGTAGTAAGGCTATTACTAGACCAACCTAGAATTGTATCTGACATGGCGGATAACTACGGTACGACGCCGCTCTCATGGGCTGCCAGCAAGGGGAATAAAGCAGTAGTCAAGCTGTTCATGGAGAAAGGGAAGACCGGAACTGATCTGCTGGCCAAAGATGGCTCAACGTCACTCTGGTGGGCCGCTGGAAGTGGCCATGCAGGAGTCGTGAAGCTCCTATTAGGATGGAAAGGTATCAACCCAAATTTTGTTCAAGAGTATGGGCAGACGCCATTAGCGCGGGCTGCTATGCATGGACATGAGCAAGTCGTGAAGCTGTTGCTGGAATCTAAATACGTCAACCATGATTCAGCCGACCATTCTGACAGAACTTCACTCTCCTGGGCCGCTGGTAATGGACATGACAAGGTAATAAAGCTACTGCTGAGGAGTGGAAATATCAATACTGAACTGGCAGACAAAGGTGGCCAGACACCACTCTCGTGGGCTGCCAGGAACGGGAACGAAGGAGCAGCACAATTATTGTTGAAGGAGGGAAATGCGAACCCTCATTCGAGGGACTCTAACGGCCGTGTGCCGATATCATGGGCTGCTGATAAGGGACATGGAAAGTTAGTGGACCTTTTGTTGAGCCAGCCAGATGTAAACCCCAACTCGAGGGACAATATCGGACGGACATCGCTGTCATGGGCTGCTGGAAATGGACGGGAAGCAGTAACAAATCTGCTGTTGAGCCAAAGCAACATTGAACCGAATATGGTAGACAATGTTGGACGAACCCCACTATCATGGGCTGCCGGAAATGGATGGGAAACAGTGGCAAATCTACTACTGAGACGAGCCAACATTGAGCCGAATATGGTGGACAATGTTGGACGAACCCCACTATCATGGGCTGCCGGAAATGGATGGGAAACGGTGGCAAATCTACTACTGAGACAAGCCAACATTGAGCCGAACATGGCGGACAACGTTGGACGAACCCCACTGTCATGGGCTGCTGGAAATGGATGGGAAGCACTGGTAAATCTACTACTGAGCCGGGGCAACATCGAACCGGATGTGGCGGATGGTGTTGGACGAACTCCACTCTCATGGGCTGCTTGGGGTGGATATGATGAAGTGGTGCGGCTTCTGATCGACTGTCCGGATGTCAACCCTGATTCAAGGGACGATGATAACCGCACCCCACTCTCCCGAGCAGCGGAGAAAGGACACGAGGAAACAATACGTCTTCTACTCGGGAGGAGCAAGGCCAACCCTGACTCGGCGGACTGCGATGGCCAAACCCCACTCTTTTGGGCTGCCAGAAATGGGCACGGAGGGATAGTACAGCAATTGCTGAAACGAGTAGATGATCCAGACCTAGCATCCAATGATGGCCGTACGCCGCTCTTCTGGGCTGCTTACGGTGGTCACCAAAAGGCTGTAGAGTTGCTGCTCCAGCAGGACGGCGTCAATCCGCACCCAGTGGACGAATACGGCCGGACGCCTCTCTCTTGGGCCCAAGAGAATCAACACCTGGACGTAGTGCGGTTATTCCAGCAACATAAGCCGGTTCCAACCAATCCGTGCCTACCGGACCCAATTACGGAACCTCCACCCTTGACATTCAACGCGCAAATCCGAGGCATATTTTCCGCTATCTACCATCGCGTCCCTTAGCTTACACAATCTCTCACATATTCCTGTTTTTCCCTTATTCGATTTCTCTCTCAAAACCCCCGTTTTTCTCTCATATGTGCACAGCGCAAATGGAGGAGCAGTGATTATTGCCGCAAGCATTCAGGGTATCTTGTTTCATTCTTCGTCTAAACCTAGCTATCCGTGTGTGTGGAGGGAGGGGGGGCCGGAGTTTTTGACCTGGCGATTTATTTATTTATCTTTGGGCGACTTTCCCCATGTTTCCCCGCAATTTTCTCGTTATGTGAATACCGGTAGTTAAAATGTGCTCGGATCAGCCAAGTTCCTAGCTGAGAAATATACAATATAGTACAAGTACTGTAACCGGTGTTCTATTTTGCCGATCCCACGGCACCCAGTTCGACCGGGCACGACAGCGACTTCGAATACCACTACATACTCACTTCTTACTTCACATGTTCGAGCACGACTCGCGGTAGGTTGCGTGACGATATGCAAAAAGCGAGAGTATGTGGAGGTCGTTTAGCAACGAGACAGAGGCCAAAATACACCAAAATCTTGCCCTCACGGTACCTGCCGAGACCGGGGCTCTTGAATAGGAAGGGTGCATTCAACAGACGAAGCAATGCTTATGTCTTTGCGAACTCGAGGTGAAAGTCTGGAATAAATGTTATACATACAGTACATAAAACCGGCCCAGCCAGCCAGCTAGAGACCTTAACTCAACAACGCCCAACCCGCCCGCGGGCCCGCCTTCCGCCCTCCGCCCACCCGTCCATGCGTTCTCCCTCCTCCATTTCGAACTCCTTTGACTCCGCCCGGCTTGCTAGGGGTGCTTCGTAGTTTCCTGGCATTGGGGTTTGGGGAGAACGAGGAGGTTTGATTAGATGGATTATCAGATGGTAGCATCGCACTTTTTGATAAGTTGCGCAGTATCATACATGAGAAGAAGAGGAAAGAAAAGAAAGATAGAGAAAATTCTCGGGATTCAACGCAGCTAGACATACGTTAGTGCTCAGCAATGGCCTCCTTACAAATAAACACCCAACGGGGCCCAGCCCTGCTATCCTATTCTGGGAAGAATTTCCGCGCTTTTTCTTCTATGTATTTTATCTCATTTTCTAAATCATTTATCAGCGTCTCCTCTCTGCTCCCCCCCTTACTCAGCAATTTCTCAACGACAGATTTATACCCCCGCAATCCCGGGCCGAGGCTAGTTAACAGCTTACGGGAAGCAACCTTGATGGCGCCCGCCCTGTTTCGCGACAAATCAACGAGCGGTTCCTTGAGCCCCAGCTCTAAAAGCACCAATCCAAGCGCATACAACTCCCCGCCACGTCGCTCATGTGGAGGTGAGGGTTGATTGAAAGCGGTCGACAGATAGGGCGTCCAGTTCGCGTATTTCAGATCGGACTCGTACCGTGTAAAGAAACGAATCTTTTGGGCATCTAGGTCACATAGCCAGCGGGTGCCGTTATGCTGGAGAACCCATTGTGCCAATTTGACCGCAAGGAGTAGCCGGTCTCTGTCCCCTAGTTTAATGTTACTTTCCCCTTGAGAGTGAAATAATAGAAGTTCGTGAAGCGTTAGGATCGGTTGGGGAACCGGAGGTTCGGAGTGAGTGTCAGGATTTAGAGAACACATTAGAGGGCTGGTAGACTTGAGGAGAAACTCGATTCGAGTAAGGGACTGGTGTACGAGAGGATGGTTGGAACCTGGGGGTGAGGTTGCGATCGTTGAGCAACCCCCGGGTGGAGAGGGGATGAGGGTCCGGGGTATAGGACTTGTGGGCCTCGACGCTGTGAGATATCGGGGGTGCTCAGCAAGATATACATCCATGGAGGTGTCCAAGTCGAGAGTGACAAAGAAAGAACAGATTGATCCCTGGTCCATCGGCCCCCTGGAAGAGGGGCCCGCGGAAACATTGCACAAGCATAGATGGATGAAGTGGCATTGGCAATTCAATTCTCCTGAGAGCAGGTCGTAAAGTTTATCCAAGATAACGCAGCTTGGTTTAGGCTCCAGATTTTCCGAATTTGTGTGCGGTCCTGGAGTGGAAAGACTCGAGACTGTGGAAGTTCTTAAAGGGTTTGATTCGGATTCCGTAGGCTCGTGAGCATGTTGTAGGACTTCGCTTATGATGTCTATGTCCTTCCTTAATCCAACAAGTAATTCCTCGAGTTTAGACCCTTCTGGACTTCCCCCCAGCCTCAGGCACTCGAAAACCTGGCCCTTCATTACCACATCGGTTTGGACGAGTGCTTCAGGACGTCCTATCAGTAGGACTCGGAGTATTGCCATCAAGCCCCACTGCAAATTTTGTAAGCAACTCGCTGTTATTATCAGATTCATAGTTGAGCACAGCGCAGAGAACAAGCATTATCAACATACCAAACATGACATCAACATTGATACAATTCCAGTCCCTACTACAGGGTTCAGAGTCCCTGACACCCGATCCCTCTCCCCGGTATCCCTTGCTAACTCTTCCAAAATTTCCGTAATGCCTTCCAATGCCATTCGCGCTCTTCGCATAGAGTCCCGCAATCGACCATAAGATCGGCCGAGCTCAATCATAATATCACTCTCAAGCAAACCCTCATTTTGGGTACATTTGGTGGCGGGATTACTTCCACGGATGCCTTGCGAAAAATCCGCCCCCCAAGCGCTCCTCTTCGGAAGGAGGAGTTTAATCTCTAATAGGAAGAGGGTTTTGACTGTCAGAATATGTCGCTTTAGACGTCTTGCGGTTTGATCAAGTCGTTGGTAGGAGTCCAGGAGGGCTCCCACCCTGTTGAAGTTCCGCAGAACCGACTCTGCGAGACTGATAGTACTTATAGTCGGCTTTCCCATAGTTGAGAAAGAAATGGAAATCGGCCAGAGGTATCGGTATACCGGTATCAGAGACATCAGCACGAGCACAAGAGAGAACTCCTGATGGTGTGTGCCGATTCTTGAATTTGTCATCCAAATATATCCCAACGGGGGCTGTCATTGTGCCACCGCATTTGTTCAGTTCGGGGGGCCCCGGTGTCCCTCTGGGCTTTTTCTCAGCCTCGTGCGGGGTTGGGGAAGCCGTCGTGACAGCAGAACCCACCCCTGAAACAACTTCAGGGGAGTGCATGCACAAGGGTTTAGCAAAAATGCTTCAATATTCATACCATCCGATGCGATCCCGCCCACCGCAGTGCCTGTGGGGTTCGGGGAAGCACCAATTTCCTATCCAAAAAGATCCAACTTTAAGCATTCAAGTTCAATATGGAGGTAAGGGGAACTTGCAGTAATACAGTAACTGTAAGCAATTTTGGCTCAATAAATACAAAACCCAGAGGCACGGTAGGATAGCAACCAGGCGACACCCGATGGTTGATCTTTTGTATAGATACTAACTTAGCACGAGTAATGCGTTGCACCCTTATTGTCCACCTTGCCACCCCAGTACAGTACAGTGCTTAGGGGGTGACTCGGGTGAGCATACGGTACCGTACCCTAAGTGAGGAAGGTTCGGGCTCGGCTGGTCAGGGTTTGGTGAGTGTAGCCACGGGAAGAGCCAATCTTGGATGTCTTTTTGAAGGTGGAGGAGAGCCAGGCGAAGGCAAATAATTCAGACCATAGAAACTTCATGACATTCTGCTTTCTCACTGGCTGAATGACCCAAGAGTCAATGAGGCAGGCTCGCCTCACTCACCCTTCATACCCCGCATGATACTATATCCTACTAGTGTTGTAATAGTTCGAGATTCCTTACGGGTATTACCACGCTAGTTCAACGAGGTTCAGACGAGAAATTCGTAGTTCATGAACCACGAACTAGGGAAATGAACTAAGGTTCTAGCACTCGTGCTGGAGGTAGTTCACGGGTTGGTTTGGTGGTTTAGAGACTGTCAGAGTTGGGCTTGATAGAAGAACTACGGATAGAAAGGTGCATTAGTGTTGAAAACTTATTGAAGACTCCCCGAAGCGAACAGCGTCCGGCACTTTGAGGCACCAGCAACCAAGCCCACCTTTCTCTTTGCAGCATTAACAGTGAAATTCGTACCAGTACTAGTAGAGTAGATCGCACTACGGTACGTACTGTACAGTCGCACCTCGCTATCCCGGATGGCCAAAATCCGCAGAATCTGTCCGGTTCAACGAGTAATCCGGGACAACGGGTCTGGTTTTGCAGTAAAGAATTTTTGAATTCACAGTGTTTCATACGGGACAGCGAGGTATCCGTATTATCGAGATCCGGGACAGCGGGGTTTGACTGTACTACGGTGAACCTCTTCGAATCGTAGCACACATCCCAGCTCTGACGGGGTGCCTGAGACCCCCGCTCGTCGCCCCCAGCCAAGACAGATACAGCCCAACAAGTTTGGATAGCATCCCGCCTAATTATCGAAGACTCCTGACTACCCTACCGGTACACTTGCGCACCACCCCGCCGTGTCATGCAATACGATTCTCCACCATCCTTCCCTGTGACCGCATGCTTCACCGTTTCTCGACACGGAATTGGGCTCGTCTTGTTCGTTGCCCAACATAACGGCTAGTATGAGCACGAGTAGCGAAACCGACCTAAGCGATCGTGACACTTCTAGCGTGCTAGATGAACATACCAACACTGTAACGGATGAGAGGGAGGATATTCTTTCATGGCTCTCTACACTAGAGCCACAGAGGCAGCATTCCCATGTCTTCCACTCTCGCCTTGAAGGTGTGGGAGATTGGTTTCTAGAAACTGCTGAATTCCGGTCATGGCGCGACGATGATAGCGAATCTGCTGTTCAGATTCTATTCTGCCAGGGTGTCCCAGGGGCAGGAAAGACTTTTGTGAGGTATTATTTTAAATATTCCAAGATATCAAGCAAACGTGTTATCGCCTCTAACTGGTGAAATTAGTTCCTTGGCTATCGACAACTTGAACGATACCCGTGATCCTGCTAGAGCAAATATTGGAGTAAGCTACGTATATAACGATTACCAGGATCGGAAATATCAAGACTTGACTGGTATTATGGGTAGTCTACTGAAGCAATTAATTGCCGGGCTGCCAGATGTACCGGAAGCTGTCACGCAGGCCTTCCAGAAAGCGGAGGGGTGTGTCGAAGAGAAAGATTCACTACTCCCGATCATTCTTAGCCTGTTTCCCAGTGTTATAGCATATTTCGGCCAAGTTTTCATGTTCATCGATGCCTTGGACGAATTCTCGGTGGATACTAGACTCGAGTTATTCCGCTTGCTTCCCCAAGTTGTGCGAGATTCACCAAAGATACGATTATTCCTGACAGGGCGATCCCATATTCAGCCTGAACTAGATAGGCACTTTGTAATACCTACAACTTCTATAACCATACAACCGACTCTGGATGATATCGAGTTATTTTCTAGATGGAAGCTAGACCAGGATCTGGTGCCAGACTGCATGGATGATGGCTTGAGGTCCGAGATCATGGCAGAAATCCTTGAGCTCCCGAAGATGTGAGTGTGGTACCGGTGCGGTGCTTGTATAGCTACGCTTAAGCGGCTGGCTGATAATTCAAAGTTTTCTTCTCATATCTCTTCATATCGATGCGATTTTGGGAGGGAAAACGGTGATCGAGCGGAGAAAAATATTGCATCGCATGCCAGCTGGGTTGGACGATGCTTACGGGTTAGCTCTGGAAAGAATTAGCAAGCAAAGGGAGGACAAACCTCAGCTCGGGATTGCGGTATTGATGTGGATTTCCTTCGCGGAGAGACCATTGCATATTGATGAGCTGTGCCACGCCCTATCCGTGAAAATAGGAGCCACCAGTCTTAATCCCGTTAATATTCCCTCCATACAGACATTGCTAGCCTGCTGCTTTGGGCTTGTCACAGTTAACCGGGAAACGTCTATTCTCCGTATGACACATGCCACGTTAAAGGAATACCTGTCCAACCATCCCGAGCTCTTTGAGAAAGCTCACTCAAGGATTGCAGAGATCTGCCTTACTTACCTCAACTTTCGACAAATTAAGGATTTGTCGCCTACCATCCCTACCTCCCCATCAACAGCCCCATTCCTCCGGTACGCTTCTAGTTGCTGGGGGATTCATGCAAATAGGGAAACGACGGAAAGTGTGAAATCGCTTGCACTTCAGCTGCTCGACGTATACCCAAATCATATATCCGCTAGTATTTTCTTGCGCAATAGTGGATACTATCCGGAGGAGGAGGTTGAAACTATCGCTAGAACAGTCACCGGGCTCCATTGTGCCGCATTCTTCGGGCTTGATGAGATCGCAATTGAGCTGCTCAGTGGTATCTCTGCGAATACCAGAGACGGTATGGGTTGCACACCCCTAGTTTGGGCCGCTCGCAGAGGGTATGAGGAGGTAGTACAGCTGTTACTGGATTCGCCGGATGCTGATGCGGACTCCATGGGGAATGACCGCCGAACGCCGCTTTACTGGGCTGCTACGATTGGACACGAAGGAATAGTAAAAATGTTGCTGGGGCGTAATGAGATCAACCCCGATTCCCTAGAAGTTGGTGGCCAAACACCATTGTTTAGTGCCATAATAGGAGGGCACGAGAATGTAGTAAAGCTATTGCTCGAACAGGAAAATGTCAATCCCGAAGTCAAGGGAGCTGGTTGCCTGGCACCTCTATTATCTGCCACCATCCGAGGATATGAAGGAATAGTGGGGCTGTTGCTGGGCCGCAAGGATATCAACCCTAACCCACCCGATCACTCTGGTCGAACTCCGCTGTCTTGGGCATCCGGCGGCGGGCGAGAGGGAATAGTGGAAGCCCTGCTAGTCCGCCAAGATATTGACCTCAACCTAGCAGACAATGATAATCGAACACCGCTTTATTGGGCTGCTGCGAATGGGCATGAAGGAATAGTGAAAAGGTTGCTGGAGTGTAATGGGGTCAGCCCTGGCCCCCCGGCAATCGATCGCCGAACACCACTATTATGTGCCGCCGCAGGAGGGTATAAAGGAATAGTTGAGTTATTGCTTAGCCGCAAGGATGTCAACCCTAACCCACCTGACAATTCTGGCCGAACACCGTTGTCCTGGGCATCCGGCAACGGACGAGAAGGAATAGTGGAAGCACTGTTAGCCCGCCATGATATCGAACCCAACCTAGCGGACAATGACAGCCGAACACCGCTCTCTTGGGCTGTTGGCAACGGAAATAGGGGGGTGGTGAAACTCCTGCTGCGTTCCGATATTGTTGCTGCTAGTGAAGCAGACAACGATAACCGAACACCATTCTCATGGGCCGCTGGTAATGGACACGTTGCTACGATGGAACTGCTGTTGGAGCGGGAGAACGTCAACCTCATGGTTCAGGATGATCAGGGTAGAACACCACTATCTTGGGCGGCCGGCAATGGGCATCATCCAGCAGTAGAGACCCTGCTCTCCCAACAACATATGGACCCCAATGAGGGAGATCGAGAAAGCCAAACACCGCTCTTTTGGGCTACTATGGGGGGGTGGGGAGCAACGGTCAAAGTGCTTCTGGATTGTGTGGGTGTCAATCCCAACTTCAGAAATCGGCAGCACCAAACACCGCTCTCCTGGGCCGCTAAGCATGGCTATGGTGCAGTAGTTGAGCTGTTGTTAAACAGTGAAGAGATCGATCCCAACTTGCCGGATGACAATCGTCGAACTCCGCTTTCTTGGGCTGCCGGGAATGGGCATGAGGAGGTGGTGAAACATTTAATGTCTCACAAGGGTACTGATCCGAATTCATTGGACAACCACGATCAAACACCACTATTCTGGGCAGTTCGGTGTGAGCAGGAAGGGGTAGTAAAGCTGTTGCTAGGCCAGCAAGGTCTGTCAGCCAACCCTAACATAGGAGATGACCATGACCGCACGCCGCTTTTCTGGGCTGTTGAGCATGGGTACACCGGACTGGTGGGGTCATTGCTGGATCAACCGGATACCGACCCCAACTCCGAAGACAAACACAGTCGTACGCCACTTTTCTGGGCTGCTGAGAGCGGGAATGAAGAAATTTTGAAATTATTACTAGGTCGGACTGATATTAACCTCAACATTCCAGACAGCCACGACCGAACACCATTGTTCCGTGCCGTTCAAAACAAGCACGAAGGAGTGGTAAGGCTACTGCTAGGCCGACAACAGATCGATCCCAATGCACAAGATAACAATGGCCGAACACCTCTATCATGGGTGGCTGAGAATGGTTATGAGGATATGGTGGATGTGATCCTTCGTCATGAAAAAGTCAATCAGGACTTAGGAGATAATCTTGGCCAAACACCTCTCCTATGGGCTTCCAGGAATGGGCATGAGACGATCGTAAAGACACTCTTGAGCCAGAACGACGCAGATCCTAATGTAGTGGACAACGACGGCCGAACGCCACTCTCGTGGGCTGCCGAAGCCGGGCATGAAGGGGTAGTCAAACTGCTTCTGGGTAGTGATGATATAGATCCGAACCTAAAATCCAGTGAGAATCGGACACCACTGCTTTGGGCCTCCTTCAAGGGACACGAACGGATAGTAAAGCTGCTGCTAGACCGGAAAGGCACCGATCCCAATACAGTAGGCCATGATCAACGATCATCCCTTTTGTGGGCAGTAGAGAAGGGATTTGAGGGAATTACAGAACTACTACTCCGTCGGAAAGATGTCGACCCCAATCCGATTGGCGAGGATAAGCGCTCACCACTCTCCTATGCTGCCGAAAACGGGAACAACACAATATTAAAGCAACTACTTAATCGCAAAGACATCTTCCCAAATATACCAGACAGCAGTGGTAGGACACCCATTTTTTGGGCAACTTTGAACCAGCACGAAGAAACCGTTGAGTTGTTGCTTCAACATAGGGATGTTAAATCTTACCTGCAAAACATATGGGGCGACAGCCCACTCGCTTCGGCTTCCAAAAAAGGGCATGAAGGAATTGTCAAGCTACTACTAGACCGGGAAGATATCGAACCCAACTCAAAGGACAACAACCACCGAACACCACTCTTTTGGGCCTGTTTGAATGGGCATGAGGGAATAGTCAAGTTTCTCCTTATTCACCCTAAAACAAACCCCAACTTGGTAGATATCGATGGCCGCTCACCAGCTGAATGGGCTGGGGAAAACGATCACGCTGGGATAACCAAGATATTCCAAGACCGGGGTGTTTGCATCCGTCCTTTCCCAGAGATCGGCTCGCGTAGACCATTAGGATTTCCCCTCAAGCCGGCTACCCCCATTACCAACATTGCTGGTAGACAATACCCCAGTAGCGCAAATCCGACACACCCGAATCCTATGGAGGATAGTGACGGTAAATCAGCTATCCTAACATATCCCGGACCTATTGATACCATATATCCAGCGGATAAGCATAACAGAGGCCCGCTTCTAGCAACTATCCAAGAAGGTCGTTGGGAACCAGTGAAAACACCGGTTATTCAACAACCAGATATTGACTCCCCGGAGGGCCATGAAAGAACCGCACTTCCAGTGAGCGACGACAACGAGAACAGAGATCCTCCTGAGGTAGAAAAGCTTGTTGACGAAGGAACCCCCCCAAAATCCAGATGCATATCCCATCCGGAGATGTTAGCTACTCGCCTCACCCAATCCTCTCTCGATATTCTCAGAAAGGCACGTTATCAAAATCACTCCAGGCACCTTGGGAGATTCAGACTGTGGGCCAATGAATATGACACACCGCAGGGTCAACTAGACAAAATTCTCGAGGGATCTCGAGTTCTAAAAGAGACCACAATCACCCTTCTGGCAGATCTCTACAACATTCTTAACACCCAAACCTCACATGGTAATTAATTATTCTTAAAGGCTTGCGACCTCAATACTAACACTACTTTTTTCCACTAGGAACCACACCCAAGGAACGCCCATCTGTCCTCCGAGACGCCTGCAAGATATACCCAGGGATCATCCAGCTATTCCCCGACAGTGACTCCGAGAGTGGTAGCGAAGAGGCTGAGATCGAAACTATTGTCGACTCCTTGTTCAACCTTTCGCCCTTGCTGGTCGATATTCTTGAGAACCTTCCGGGGGATTCCCCAAGAAGTACCGGTAATGATGATGAGGCCGCCACAGTCTCGGAAGTGGTCCAAAAGTTTGATGCCTCAACTTATGCTAGACTATTGTGGATTTCTCTCTTTATTCTCCTCACCTGTTTATCGCTTGTCCATCGGACCGCGGATTATACTGGACGGTTTTGGATAGTGCTCGAAAACTTGAGGCGAGATTGGCTCGAATAACGGCTGTCCCATAACACCAGCTACCTGTTCCTGGCTGCTATAGGCCACTGGCAGTAGCCCGAGGAACGGGGTATATACCGCCATAGATGATAGAACAGAACCCAACCCTACCCCGCGGCATGCAGCCCGGCCAAAATCGCTTAAAAGCCAATCCACAATAAGACAGAACCAACGCCAACCGCACCAAAATCTCTGTTATAACATCTACTTGCCCCGGAAGAAGTCTCCAAAAACAGGGGTCATGAGATTGTATGAGCGCTCAGGTATGCACAGGTCTTTTTACCATTTATCTCGCAAATCCCTATCTCCGGATGCTCCCTGCCTGCCACCAGCAGTCGACCACTCCTGAGTCCATTATATTGTTTTGTTTTCTTCTGGAATTTTGCGGAAAACTATAGATATCTGTGCGGAATGATAGATAATATTTGGATTTGATTTCCTTGATATAATTCCTCTTGTCTCTTCCGGGTATCTTAATAAATTAGAATGTGAATGAAGTTTACGACTACACATCTTATCTTTTACCTTCAAGATACCGTTTAATTCATTCACTCCACCACTGCGCCGGCCAGGCTACTATAACATGTCGATCTACGATTCCTTATACTTTCAAATGCCCCACTACGATATTTCCTCACCGAGGATGCCGCTCATATTGGAGTCCCGGCTAGAACTGGTGGATGTCACCGCGCTTCCGTTCTTGTTGCCGGGAGGCTTTCGCTGACATCCCGACATTAAGATGCATTCTCGATTTCCGATACGATAGCTTTTTTTTTTTTTTTTAGGCCCTGCTCGGCACTACCAATAAAAATATATTGTAGTAAAAGTTGAAAATGGCATAACTTATATGGTAGTGAAAAAAAAACCTAGTGCTAGAAAAATATATAGGCATCTAGCAAGGATTTCCACTGGTGTAGGCAAAATAAAATCAAAGTCTTGGGCGCTGTTCAGAGCATCACAAAAATGTATTGCAATAAAAGTTGTATCATATATTTCATCGTAATCTTAACAGTTGTAATATCAAATCCTATGACTGCAAGACGAATAGTGCTCGTACAACAACTAAGTGACTATTATTGAATAATTTACTCTTCATGTTCTACCAGGTAAATATTAGACTTTGCTAGAGTATAAAATCAGCCCAAGACAATTCAAAATCAGTGGTCAGAACACATTACCTGAATTTGAATGAAATCGGAAGAAGCATGTTTTCTGCACTCTTGAAGTTAATGCTAAACTCCCATGTAATATTTGTAAACTTCTCGTCTGCGACAATTACAATCTTGTCTGTAGTGAATTTGTAAATGATATAATCTTAAGGGGTCTGTATAAGGATAGGGCACGGTATGAAGTATATGCTATGGGTGCACTTAGCAAGGCAGAGGTAAAAGTGTGAAGGTAGATTGATGGTATTATAGTTCTAGTCCTTAATTCTCATAAGCAAGGTGGGCAGTGACCCCTATATAATATATAAGTACTGTACACAGAACTGGATGCAGCAAAGAGAGAAATAGGGAAAACAGAGGAAAAACATAAGTGCAACTGTGTTTGACCTGCCCCTTGTCTCCGTGTATTACAATATCATAGTTTGTCTGTTAACGGCGGTGTTCGGGCAGGTACGTATATCGATCACATATGTTCACAAATAGCTGGCTTGCTTTCGCTCCTCTCGTCCCGCTTGGATAGCTGTTGCCGGGCAATTGTCCCCTTACAATTATCTCCTAGGACTCTATCTCGTATTATGTTACGATTTATACCATCTTGAATACACTGGAAGCTATGAGATTAGGGATTGGGCAATGAGGAAAAATGCGATGGCAATAGGCCCCGGGAAACCGGGGTCACGGAAAATGACCGAGTTCCATAGCCCAATTACAAGATAACCTTTTTCAATAATATTCCACCATATTGTCCACAGGGGTCCGCTGTGATCCATAGCGGAGCGGGCCCACATTATTCCCAGAGCACCCAACAGCTTTTGATAGGCCATGGATCGTATTTTTCGGGCATTCTCGTGATCCCGTGGACTCGATCTACCAATCCTCCACATAGGCCCCGCGGCGGCACATTTTTATCCTCTGTGACCCGCGTCTTCCAGATTCTCCTCCTCGTGGTTGCCCGGAGGGCCACAGTGCTCCATTCAGAATGGAAGTCGGGATTCTGAGAGGTCAGGAAAATACTTGAGTACGGTACCGGTGCGGAGCGGTTTAAAGGACCTCTTGTAGGGGGGTGGTGTGTCGACCGGGCTGCGCTTGTAGACTTTGGCTTGCTCCGGGCCTCCTGGTATACCAGACAAGAGAATGCGGAAAAATGTACTGCTCTGCTGACAGTATAATGCGGTCGTGAAAGAACAGGTGAAGGATTATGAGGTTATGCTTGACAAAGGTAGAACGGAAACAATGTCGATTGGCCTGCCAGGTGGCCCAATTAAACGACTATTGCAGTTAACCACAGGGGACTCCGCCGGGCCAGCATACACGCCCCTACGGCATTATGCCCAAGAGGTGAGCCAACTCCACACCTCCGCCAACTTTTCAGTATGTACTAGCACATCTGGAAAGCACCACCCGCGATTGAGCAGGACGGGTAGGTGGAGCGGGTGGGCAAGGCACCTTGGATGTTCCCTAAGTGTTCGTTCGAAGAGTCGCCGTGAGAAGCCTTGTCGGCTGCCGGTTGTTTGATTGGTTGGTTAGACATTTAACCCCCCCCACTAAAACCTTAGGAAAGTGTGGATGTGTGGGTGAGGGACAAGATGCTAAAGTCGAAGAGGCATTTAGCTGGGTCGGGATACAGAGCGGTCGAAAGACGGTTTTCTCCCAGGAGCAAAGGACTTCACGAGCTGGAATCAGCGCATCGTGTGCCGGTAACCTTGAAGTGGCATGGCATGGAGCGACCAGATCTGAGGGCGTGTTGGGGCTGTGATAGGAAATACCGAGAAGTTGGGGTATTGCTGAAGCACGCGAGAGAGGCGGAGGGGTGATGCAGCGAGTGGGAGAGGTTGTTTTTACTAGGGAGTGGTGGTGAAGAGGTTATATACGGCAGTCTGGGACTCAACTGGGCCGAGTGAGCGCCCATGACAGCGGCCGTGCGAGGTTGTTTTGGTTTTCTCTTGTGTTGGGGTTTATCTGTTGGGAGGCAAGACGGTATTGCTGGTGGTTGTGATTTCTGCTACTTGTATTTGTTTAGCCAGTAGCCGGATTGGTATCTAGGATAAAAAATTAATATTATTCAACCCGCACCCCGCAGGATTAAAAGCCGAGTGGCTAGCCAAACGACAACATCCACAATCACAACATGGATAAAACACCACCGCTAGTCTGTAGTGTTAGCCTGCATTCTTTACTACTCGAGTACTGGTAATAAACACGGTAGCGCTTGTATCTGTACGTCACCACCCGAGTAACTTAATAGCATGGAGTCAAATTCCTAGTCTTCAACGCGAAACCCACTCCGGGGCGATTCGAACTTTGTGACTTACCGATACTCTAATAACTATATCAGATAAGTTACCGAATCTGGTCTTATTATGTGCGTCCCGAGCATGCCTAACAACAAATTTCGCTGTTTTGGGCTGCCAAGGAGTAATAGTGTTGTGCATGGTCCGGCCAGAGGTTCTGGAACAGTTATCTAAGGTTAAATAGCCATATATATCCCTGTCTTTTCATGTTAATGGATCCCTACCCTGGTACTCGAGTGCCGTGGGGTAAGTTATTTTATGCTGGTGAAACGCCAAAGCCCTATCACTTCTCCATTCTAGGAATTCCA
Organism: Tuber umbilicatum; assembly: GCA_003313605.1. Lineage (NCBI taxonomy): Eukaryota > Fungi > Ascomycota > Pezizomycetes > Pezizales > Tuberaceae > Tuber > Tuber umbilicatum. The sequence goes on along the minus strand of QLOI01002176.1, from coordinate 7,861 downwards.
TCGAACCCCAGTTTGAGGGACAGTTCTCACCATTGCACTATCCGGCGAAAGAATTTCAGGCAATATGGCCCAGGAATCAGCACGGCAGCTGGAGGGCTTTGAGGGCGTCCACCCTGTCAACGTATCAATAATAGATGAGAGGCGTCCTCTTTTGGAGTGGCTTTCGCCCTTGGAACCTCGGCAGCGGCACCAAGAGCTGCGGGGTAAACGACTAGACGGTGTGGGGAGTTGGTTTTTAGAGACGGCCGAGTTTCAGGAATGGAACAGTAACGGAGATGGAAACGATCCGGCCGTTTTGTTTGGTTGTGGCAATCTGGGGGCGGGGAAGTCATACCTCAAGTAAGAAAGTCAATATCTTAGAACGGGTGGATATCATTAACTAGTAACCTCAGCTCTCTGGTGGTTGATAACCTCTACGATCAGGCTCGGACAAGCGATATCGCAGTCGCGGGAATTTACTGCGACTCCTGGGACCAGGTGGAACGGTCCGCCCTGAACATATTAGGTGCCATCTTGAAACAGCTTTTAGGAGAGCGAGAAATTCCGGAGCATGTGCTGCAAGCTTTCCAGAAGGCGAAAGGGAGGTCTGGCGGTAGGGGTTTACGACCCCGTGATCTGGTGAGGATGCTGAAGACGACTATTGCCTTGATACCACGAGTTTTTATATGCATCGACGCCTTAGACGAAGTCCACCCCAAGCATCTGTCAAAGCTTCTTACATCACTGGAAGGCATTGTTCGGGAGTCGCCAAACACGCGAATTTTTCTTACCGGAAGGGCTCATGTCACGAGTGCGATCAAGGAGAATTTCCCCAGGGTAGTTGTGGTATCTGTTGATTCTACCGAGGATGACATTGAAAGATACTTGAGGATGGAGCTTGAACAGGACCCGAAGCCCGATGCGATGGATAGTGACTTGCGGGCGGATATTTTAAAACTAGTTCCGGAAACATGTTCTCCAATGTGAGCAGAGAAACCAGATACCTCTCCAACATACAGAGGCTATTTACTAACGATGAGGTACAGATTGCTCCTCGTTAGCCTCGCTATACACGCAATTCTGGAGCAGGTAACGATCAGTTGGAGGAGAAGAAAACTTTGTGCAATAATAAAAGGGGAGGGTCTTGGGGATGCGTACGCACCAACTCTAGCGCGGATAAAGGCGCAGAAAGGAAGTGGATCGGAACTCGGCATGGAGGCTTTGATGTGGATATCGCATTCGGAGCGGCCGTTACACGTCAACGAGTTATGCCACGCGCTTGGAACAGAACGAGGATCCACGGATCTAGATATCGGGAACATTCCTTCAATAGAAACAGTCCTAGGATGTGCTCAGGGGTTTATCGCGGTAGAGGCGTCTACATCCACTGCCCATCTCGTTCATTTTACTCTCCAAGAGCACCTCTCCTACAACCTCACCCTGTTCTATAGTCCACACTCGATGATTGCTGAGGTTTGCTTGACCTACCTCAATCTTCAGAAAGTCAGGGACCTTTCTCCTACCCTTTCTTCGGCGCCACCAACAGCCCCCTTTGTCGAATATGCTTCTTGTTACTGGGGGGCACATTCTAGAAGGGAAACCACTGAAAGGGTGATACCACTTGCGCTGAGATTACTCGATGGATACGATAAGCATATATCCTCTAAGCTACTCTTATTACATGACAAAGACGGGCCGGGGCGGTCCCTTAACGAGGGAGATGATCCTACGGGATTTACAGGGCTTCATGGTGCAGCATCTCTCGGAGTCGCGGAGATCTTATCTGCCTTGTTGGAGCTCAAGGAATGGGACCTCAATGCAACTGACTTCGAGGGTAGTACAGCATTAATCTGGGCTGCCGGAAAAGGGTGTGATGAAGCGCTGAAGATGCTACTAAAACGGCCGGACGTCAATCCTAACACAGCAAATGAATATGGCCAAACACCACTCTCTTGGGCCACCAGGAGAGGGCACGAGAGGGTAGTAAAGCTATTGTTGGAGCGAAAGGATATCAAGCCTAACTCTTCAGACAGCGACGGCCGAACACCCCTCTCGTGGGCTGCCCACGAGGGGCATGAGAGAGTAGTAAAATTACTGTTGAAGCACGATGGTGTCATCCCTGACTCTCCCGACAGTGGCGGCCTAACGCCACTCTCGTGGGCCGCTCACGAAACGAATGAGGGAGTAGTAAAATTATTGTTGGAACACGATGGCGTCAACCCCAACTCTCCCGACAATAACGGCCTAGCACCACTCTCGTGGGCCGCCCGCAAGGGGAATGAAGGTGTAGTAAAACTACTGTTGGAACGCGCTAATGTCGACCCTGGGTCCCCAGACAGTGCCGGCCTAACACCGCTCTCGTGGGCCGCCCAGAAGGGGCATGAGGGAGTAGTAAAGCTATTGCTGGACCGCGCCGATGTCAGTGCCGACCTTTCGGACAAAGCCGGCCGAACACCGCTCTCGTGGGCCGCCCACAAGGGGCATGAGGGAGTAGTAAAGCTACTGCTGGGACGCGCCGACGTCCGCCCCGACCCTTCGGACAAAGCAGGCCGAACACCGCTCTCGTGGGCTGCCCACGAGGGGAATGAGCGCGTAGTAAAACTACTGCTGGATCGTGATGATGTCAATCCTGACCCTTCGGACAACGTCGGCCGAACACCCCTCTCGTGGGCTGCCCACAGAGGGCACAAGGGTGTGGTAACGCTATTGTTGGATCGCGATAAAGTTCGCCCTGAGTCTTCAGATAGTGACGGCCGAACTCCGCTCTCGTGGTCCGCCCACGAGGGGCATGAGGGAGTAGTAAAACTATTGTTGGACCGCGACGGCGCCAATCCCGACCCTTCGGACAATGCCGGTCGAACGCCGCTCTCGTGGGCCGCCCACAGAGGGTACGAGAAAGTAGTAAAGATATTGCTCGACCGCAGCGATGTCAACCCCGTCTCTTTGGACGACGATGGCCAAACGCCGCTCTCGTGGGCTGCCCACGGAGGGCATGAGGTAGTAGTAAAGCTATTGTTCAAGCGTGATTCTAAGGAGCAAAATGACACCACACCCGTCTATCGTGCTGCTGCAGAAGGCCACGAGAATATTGTACGACTATTGTTAAACATTGAAGATGATACCCCCGGTTCCGATGGGGATAGTTGTCCCTTTTCACTCTCATGGGTTGCTGCAGAGGGCCATGCGAATCTCGTGCAAAAGCTGCTGGACCGAAATAATATCAATGCCGACTTACTCGGGATTTATGGCCGAACACCCCTCTCTTTGGCTGCCGCGAACGGGCACGAACGGGTTGTGAAAATATTACTAGATAGCAAAAATGTTGATCCCAACCTCCCCGATCACCTTGGCCAAACACCACTATCCTGGGCCGCCCGAAATGGGCATGAGGATGCTTTGCGACTACTGCTCGGCCTTAAGGCTGCTATCCCCAATTCCATAGACTACAACAAACGAACGCCACTCTCCTGGGCCGCCGGGAACGGCCACACAAGGACACTGAAACTGCTGCTAGACCACCGGGCTGCCATCCCCAATTCTATGGACTCTAGCGGCCGGACACCGCTCTCTTGGGCCGCTGGCAATGGGCGTGAAGCGACAACGAACCTACTATTGCGGCAAAAGAATGTCAACCTGGACCTAGGCGACAACAATGGCAGAACACCGCTCTCCTGGGCCGCCGCGTGTGGCTATGACACAACAGTTGGACTGCTATTGAATAGGGAGGACATCACTCCCAACTCACAGGATGACCATGGCCGAACCCCGCTTTCTTGGGCTGCTGGGAATGGACACGAAGAGGCATTGAAGCTATTAATCTCCCATAATGGTACCGACCCAGACTTGCCGGACAACAGGAGCCAAACACCACTGTCTTGGGCTGCTAGCAACGGACATGAGACGACAACGAACCTACTATTGCTGGAAAAGAAGGTCAACCCGAACTCAAGCGACAACAATGGCCAAACGCCTCTGTCTTGGGCCGCCAGCAACGGCCATGAGACGGCAGCAGACTTACTATTGCAGCAAAAGAATACCAACCCGAATCTAGGCGACAACAATAGCCGAACACCGCTCTCTTGGGCTGCTAGCAATGGACATGAGGCGGCGACGGACCTGCTATTGCGGCGAAGAGGTGTCAACCCGAACTTACGCGATAACAATGGCCGAACGCCGCTCTCTTGGACCGCCGAGCGTGGTCATTGCGCGATACTTGGACTTCTATTAGATAGGCAAAATATCACCCCCAACTCACAGGATGGCCATGATAGAACACCGCTTTCTTGGGCTGCCGGGAGTGGGCACGAGGAGGTTGTGGAGTTATTAATGGCCCATAATGGCATCAACCCAGATTTACCTGACAACCAGAGTCAAACACCACTATTTTGGGCAGTTCGGGAGAAGCGGGTGGGGGTAGTAAAGCTGTTACTAAGTCAACAAGACCCAGTAGTGAACCCCAACATTGGAGATAGCCAAAACCGTACACCACTTTTCTGGACTGTCGAGAGCGGGAACGAAGAGATATTCAATATATTATTAGCTCAGGCCGATATCAATCTCAACATTCCAGACAACCGCGACCGAACACCACTGTTTTGTGCCGTTCAGAATAAGCGCGAAAGGGTGGTGAGTCTACTACTAGACCAACAGCAGATCGATCCCAATGCACGAGACAACCATGGCCGGTCACCCCTTTCATGGGCTGCTGAGAACGGCTATGAGGATATGGTGGATATGATTCTTCATCACGAAAAAGTCAATCCTAACTTAAGCGATAATCTTGGCCAAACACCTCTCTTGTGGGCTTCAAAGAATGGGCATGAAACAATCGTGAAGGTGCTCTTGAGCCGGAATGACCCAAAGCCCAATCTGGTGGACAACGACAGCAGAACGCCACTGTCATGGGCTGCCGCGAATGGCCACGGTGGAATAGTAGCGGCTCTGCTTGGTCACGACAACATTTGCCCAGATGCTAAAGACAATGACGAGCGTACACCCGCTCTTTGGGCTGCATTAAATGGGCACGAAGGAATACTGGAGCAACTTCTCAACTGTAAGCCCACCGCCGCTGATGCACGGGACAAGCGTGGCCAAACCCCGCTCTCGTTAGCTTCCAAGAAGGGGCATCAACGGACAGTACGAATGCTTTTGGCTAGAAATGTCAATCCTAACTCACAAAACAATAACAAACGAACACCACTCTTTTGGGCCAGCCTCAATGGACACGACAAAGTAGTCGAAATTCTCCTCGATCGTCACGAGGTGGAACCCAACTTGGTGGACATTGATGGACGCTCGCCAGCTGAATGGGCTGCCATCAATGGCCACACTGTAGTTACCGAGGCATTGAAACGGAGGGTCTCTTCCAACCCATCTCCTGACATCAGCCTTATACCAGACCGGCCGCTAGGGTATGAGCTCGGGCCACCAGATTCGCCAACCCAGCCATTGAGCCTTCCCGCTCTCAGTACAGCAAGCCTACTGCTACCCCCTACTAGACTGGGGCAGTGGCGGCCCGATCCTGCAGAGGGCGGGTACGTAACACCCCTACCCCCCGGTTTCCCCGGCTCCCGTTCAGGCAGATACAAAGAGAGACCACTCCTCTCTGCTGATGAGCAAGTCTCTAAAAAATCAGTAAGGATGCCAGCAAATCAAGAACCAATTCCCGAGTCACCTGAAATTCATAAAAAAACCCCACCGCCCACAACCGAGAGCCAGAAACCCACTGAACCACTAGCCACCCGCCTCATCGAATGTTGTCTCCACGCACTCCTAGCCAATCATGGTCTAACTCAATTTCGGCACCTCGGCAGATTCAGGTTGTGGGCCGACGAGTATAGCGCACCCAACGGTCAGCTAGACAAAATCCTTGAAGAATCACCAATCCTAGAGGAGGCCACAATCACCCTCCTGGCAGATCTTTGCAACATCCTTACCACCCGAACCCCAAACATCGATGGTGATTATTCCACCCTGCCCCCTGAACCCTAATGTACCTCCGATACTAAATTCAGGCATTTTCACCTCAGACACCCTGCGCAAGGAACGCCTATCTGTGCTCCGAGACGCTTGCTCGATGTACCCAGGAATCAGCCAGCTATTCCCCGACAGTGACTCCGAGAGCGGCGACGAAGAGGACGAGATCGAAACCATTGTTGACTCCTTGTTCAATCTTTCGCCATTGCTGGTCGATATTCTTGAGAACCTTCCGGGAGATAGTCCAACAAGTGTCGATAATGGTAAGGCAACAGCGGCCCCGGAGGTGGTTCAGAGATTCGATGGCTCAGCCCACGTTCTATTTTTGCTTATCCTTGTCCTTCTTGTCAGTTGTTTGATGTTTCCTTATCCAGCAGCAGATCATTCTAGGCGGTTTCAGATGGCACTTGAAGGTTTAAAACGGGCTTGGTTCGACTAAAGACTATTTCACAACGTAGATATTTTTTATATGCTTTGGCCTGCGCTACCCACATCACCCTGTACTATATATCTTTGGACCGGACCCTCCCTTATACTTGTATTAATTAGATTTGAGCTTCCTCTATTCTCGGTGTCTAGATGCCTCCCTTTCCATTTATTTTTTCCCCTCTCTCCTTTTGTGTCGTGCTCTCACAAACACACACTCTTCGCTGTCTCAAACTCGTCAACCTCAAACCTGCTCCCCTCCACCATCTTTACATCTCTTTTAGATGGGGGTGCTCAATTCGCCGGATCGGAGTCGCACTCTTCTTGGCGCGTCACCAAACGAAATGCAGCCCCAATCCGGTGACTTGAGTAGTCTATTACACCCAACCAGAAGCCACGCAAGTGCCATAGTAGCGCGTCATCTATAGCTCCAAGAAAATTCATTAACCTTGAATACCTTCTCAAGCCTGTATTTCGCGCACCAATCACCCACCCTGTGCCCCTAGTCTATTCTTTCCGGGCGGCGGCAGACTGTACAGGATGCAAAAAAGAAGTTGGGTGTGACCAAAGCTCCAAGTTAGGCCTGAGGGAAATGGTGTTTTTGAATACCGGGTGTCTCAATACGTAATAGCTCGTGGTGGAAGAATTGTAGCAGGACTTTATGATAACCATTGAGAAACAATAATTTAGGTAGGGAACCAGGGTAAGGAAATAGACCAACTATTTATCAACACGATAGGGCGGAGCTCCCTCTGAACTCGTCATCCGCACACTCGCCTGAACACCTCTAGTAACTAAATCTCAGGCAAAGGTTAACGAAGAAAGATCCGGTGGTTGATTAGGGAGTCTGACTCTTAGAAGAGTACGGTTTCCAGCATTAACCACTCTGGCTGTATTCAGGCATTTTAATGTTCGGTCTCCACCAGACTAATTACCGTATCTATAACTCTTACGGCTGCTATCTCTTCGATTATCCGTCAAGTCACTCGCTTTGTTAGCCCGCTTCTTATCACACAGTTATGCGGCAGGCGGGGTGGTGAGGTGCCGCGAGTGACCACTCATGATACCCTCGGCACTCCGGCTTAATACCGACTAGCTAGCACTACGCCGCAATTAGATTTATGGTGCGGGTAGGAAAGCAAAGAGATCGTAAGCACCGTCATCCCGACAGAACACGTTTAGCTGCCGAGGCGTAAAAAGACAGGCAAACGAGAAGGGGTGTCGAAAATTATGAAAGAACAAGATACTCGCTGCGCACAAAGAGTGAAAATTTATCTTTATTCAGCGAAATGCCGGTATTCCTGGTGGCATTGCGGCTGCGTATACAGCAAGACACCGTTCCTCCAAGGTACCGAGAACCCTAACCCTTGAAGAGGCAATTTGACTCCCCGATTATGACTAGCGCGAGACTCACGGCCCAACGCGTTCCCGTTGCAGTCACCTCAACGCGTCAATTCCCTCGGCAAAGTCGAACTCTCTC
>QLOI01002171.1:0-13813 GCA_003313605.1 Tuber umbilicatum | reverse complement strand
CTCCACATAAAGGGAATAGCGACTTGTACGTTCTGTTACTTTCCGAATACGGCAATACCCGCGCCGATCATTCCGGGATAGCCGCTGTTTCCATTTTGGCCTTTTCTCTGGCTCTGGTCCGGGATCGAGTCTTTAAACCCGAAGCCCGGCGATCCGAAGCGAGTCTGAGACGAATTCCTTCTGCTTCGTAAGAAGAGAGAAAGATAAAAAAATCATATAACCCAGATCTGAAAGGAAACCCCCTCAGGAAAAAGCGGACTATTGGCTGTGTCAACCCCCCAAGGAATAAAAAAAAAAAAGGCAAGACCTTTAGAGGGGTTCTCCTCACGTTTAAGAACGCCTACGAGTAGGTCGTCCGAAATCAATCTCCCCAAGGGGCCAAGTCGAGATCTTCCTGGCTGCTTGCGGCATTGTAACGTTACTTTAGCCCCAGAAACCAGTGGTCGTCTAACAACCCCCCTTGTGGATCGTCAGCCCCAACCACACTGACTCTACCCCCCTCCCTGCCAATACCTTTCTCCGTTGTCTCGACTATTACCCCAGCTATATCACCCCTTGGCCATCTTTCTCTCCTGCCGTCGCTTCGCTACTCGTCGCCTTTATCGGCCACTGCTGCATTCCCGGCTCTGACATAATCTCGGGCGAGATCTTGGAGGTTGGGAATTGAAGTCTTGCTACCGCTACTACCACTGTCTACCGCCTTCAATTTTCCCAACCTTTCTTCTTTATACTATTGGGCCTCCAGGCTTCTGCCGGTTCGCAAGACCCCGCTGGAAACAGACAAAGGGATCGGAGGAGGCCCCCAACAGGTGCCCTCCCTTCTCGACACATCACCGGCTATCTTGCATGCCGGCTCTAGGGTTTCTCAAGAAGAAGAAGAAAGAGAAAGATTCGTCGCATGCGAGAAAGAGCAGCTCCCAATCTGAGATTCGAGATTCGGAACCATCGACGCCAACCTCCGCCACCACACCGGCCGCTTCCCATCACTCATTCAAGCATTCGATTGCGTCAGCCTCCTCAACTTCAACTGCCCCTCCAACCACCCCATCTGCTCCCTCTGCTCCCGCCGCCGAATCCATGGCATTGGTCTCTGATCATCGGCCCACGATACCCGAACACCAACAACAGCAGCGGCAGTATCAAAGTTCTCCTCACCCACCCCAAAGCCAACCTCACCAGAGCAATATCAACAGCATCATCAATCCCCCCCAGTCTAGTGATTACTCGAGGCCGTATGATGGAAATACCCAAACAGGCGCTGCGCACTCAAACATGGCGCAACCGCAAGAGACGGGAAATAATTCTACTGGAAATGCTTCGCAGGAGGCGCCGTCTGAAGAACAGCAGCGACAGCAACAAGCTGCCGTTAGGGCGACCAAAGGAAAGTATTCCTTGGGCGATTTTACCATTTTGCGGACCCTAGGCACTGGGAGCTTTGGTCGAGTACATCTTGTCCAGTCGCGGCACAACCTCCGCTTTTATGCTGTCAAGGTCCTCAAGAAGGCACAGGTTGTGAAGATGAAACAGGTAGAGCATACCAACGACGAGCGGCGCATGTTACAGAGAGTTAAGCATCCCTTCTTGATAACTTTGTGGGGAACTTTCCAGGATGGCAAGAATCTTTACATGGTGATGGATTTCATCGAGGGAGGGGAACTCTTTAGTCTGCTACGGAAGTCGCAGGTGAGTGCCGTGTTATGGCCCAGGCCAGCCAAACAGGAAGCCTATTAACACTTTGATCCTACCCTTCAATAGCGGTTTCCGAATCCCGTTGCCAAATTCTATGCTGCGGAGGTTGCTCTTGCCCTTGATTACCTGCACTCTCACCACATAATTTACCGAGATCTCAAACCGGAAAACCTGCTCCTCGATCGGCACGGTCATCTGAAGATTACGGATTTCGGGTTTGCGAAGGAGGTTCCAGACATAACCTGGACGCTCTGTGGTACTCCGGATTATCTAGCGCCTGAGGTTGTTGCTTCTAAGGGATACAATAAATCTGTGGACTGGTGAGTTTGAAGGTGTTTGGGTTTCACTATATTCCCTCTCAGCCGAGTGGCTTTTGCCAGTTGGCATTGTCTAATGAGTTGGCGCTTCCCAGGTGGTCCCTCGGCATCCTTATCTTTGAAATGCTCTGCGGTTATACCCCATTCTGGGATGGAGGAAGCCCCATGAAGATCTACGAAAATATCCTCAAAGGCCGAGTCAGATACCCTGCATATATCCACCCCGACGCTCAAGATCTTCTCCAACAATTGATCACCCCCGATCTAACGAAACGCCTGGGGAATTTATTGCACGGGAGTAGTGATATCAAGCAACACCAATGGTTCGCAGAAGTCAACTGGGATCGCTTAGCGAAGAGAGACATCGAAGCCCCATACGTACCACCAGTGCGCGGGGGAGTAGGCGATTCGAGTCAGTTCGACCGGTACCCAGAAGAGCAGGATGAGTACGGGGTAGACGATGGATTCGATCAACACGGGCATCTTTTTGAGGAGTTTTGATGTTCTTCGTTATTGCTTGCTTTACCCTCTTTTTCTCTTCTCTTTTCCCTTTTTTTTTTTTTTTTGCTCCCTCTTTAACCCTGCGCTCATGCCTCTGCCAAATTCCTGACAGCCAATAACCTTTTTACCTTACTTTAGCTTTTTACTGTTGTTTTCTTCTCTTCCCTTCACCCAGGCTATCTGGCGACGCAACAGCTCTCTTACCGCTAATACCCCACCGGTTTGTCTAGCCCTCTAGTTGGTTGGGTTCCCAGCAGCGGGGAAAATTCAAAGGTTGTATCAAAAAGTACAGTGCATTCGGTATAGGTTTTTTTTCGTTTTCTTTTCGAAACTTCCTTAGGGGGCAATAAATTGGATTGCCGCTTCCCGATTATGTCTACTACCATTTATGTTTTTTCCCATCCTTCCTACGCTTTCCCCCCCCTTTCCTTACTCTTTTCCATATCGCCGTTTCCAGGTACAGACATATCCAAATATATCGGGAGGTTGCGTAGGATGGGGAGGGACAGGCATAAGCACAGGCACGGGCAGCTCGTTGGCAGGAGGCTGAATTAGTTCAGACCGGGTCACACGGTTCCATGTTTATTGCTCTGACTTACCACACAAAAACCAAAAAAGAAACGGCGTTGCCGATATCGTAGCGGGAAGAAAGGGAGGAATGAAAATTCATCCTGAATTTATTGATTATCATCATTGCGCCCTTCTTTTTGTGATAGTATTATGGTACTGATGCCGTGACTGCTGCTGGGTGGATGGGGGCTAACCAGGTAGGATGGGTGGGCTACAGTACGGGCCCTTTGTCTGTTGATTGCCGGTCGCGGAACAGCACGGCTAGAGGCGCGGGTAGCCCAATTACCTGGCTGACCGTAGGGAATGGGCCGGGGGACTCGCCGGTGACTGGATCTGTTGCTTGTAACATGTGCCAAGAGTTGTCTTGGAAAAGACGGGGGTTGGAACAGGTCTAGAGTGAGATTCTGTGATTGGCAGGACCTCTTGAGAAATTGACTATCAGTGGTGTAATGCATGGTACGAGTATACATACCTATGATACCGTAAAGCAACAGGATAATCCTATCCATTCCCTCATCACATACGGTAGTAAGGTGCAGTATAGTACAATAGGATACGAACATTTCTGTATTATACCCCCGCAGGCACAATACCCGCTCATTCTAAACCACACCACCACTATGGAATCACTGCAAAATTGGCCCGCCATACTAAACCACACCACGTACTATCGCTCCCCCGTCCCCCCTCGCAAACAAAACGAAACCCCATACTCAAGCGGACGAGAAACCAATCGACCAGAAGACCTCAGACGATATCACCAACCCAGCAGCAAACAAGTACCCAACTCCACACCACAGAAGCGAGATCACCCGCAATCCAGCGGACACGTCGGACAAGCGGGGGGCGCAGGAACGGGGGATGATGGATACACGACTGGTGTGTGCCCGCCCGAGTGAGTGAGTGAGTCCTTGCGAGCGCACGCAGCAGCGCTGTGTCCGGGTATGTTCGCACGGAGAAATGAAGTACTGTGCCACCATGTCTTCCTCTATCACAAACTTTGTATGAACTGGATATCTCGTCATGGACTCTCACTCGTGTTTTCGGGGTGTGAATGGGCGGTACCGTGAGGGGGTGAGCTGTCCGGGTGATATCGCGAGGGCGTTCGATTTCAAATTTCGGTTTCGGGTCGCTGGCGTTTGGATCGAATGCCCCCCCGCACATACGGTATTGGGGGTACTATGGCTGTCATCACGTCTCACCGGGATATCGTATCGTATCACTTGGAACACTGCTTTGTACTGTATTTAATTGTCACTACCGAAAATACAAATGCCATGACGGAATGAAAGCGTAATGATAGCCAATGTCCACGTTCATGTTTCGTTTTCTAGTCCCATCAACCCTACCAGGGTAGCAAAAGTTAATAGTAAAGCAAATACCATGATTTGATGATGAAAAAAACACGGCCAAGCCTAATAACAAGTGTTAAAAAGATAAGAAGGAACAGGGCAAATGAGGAGAGAAGAGTTTTGATCACAGAATGTAACAGTAAAGCTCAATCAATGACTACCTAACTTTATTTCAAGTATCATAGTGAAAGAATCCGTGCCCTAAGAATACAAACGCCCCAAGTCGTGATTTTGTTGTCAAAAAGCAGAAAGCGTATGAGCAGAAAAGCAAAAAAAAATGAAAAGAGGAAAATGAGAAAAATCTAGACAAGGCAGACAACTATAATGCTCCCTCCCCCACACTTTCAACTGCACATTTTTTTTTTTTTTGTGTCGATACGCGCATCTCAACATCTAAGTACTGTTATAGTCGTCAAGTTGCACTTCCATCTCGTGCGTGTCACTACCGATCTCGGATCCTCCCCATTCATCTTACATGCGGTCAGTCGCGTGGCTCACGAGAGAACCAATTGGTCTTACCGGAGGCTAGATCAGCGTCCTCTTCCTCCTCGAGGATCATCTTTTCTATCAAAACCCGCAAACCTAAGGAAGGGAGGGGAAAAAATGGTCAGCTAAAGATACCGAATATAATACAGAAAGGGGACTTACTATCATATCGAGCTTTGAAGACTTCCTCATCGCTCTGATACTCGCCACATTTTTCTAGCACTCGTAGGATGCTTTCAAAGGTCTTTTCATCGCATTGGTGGCGTTGCTTTGTGTATCTTGTCTCGAGGTGGGTGAAGCAGTTATCCATCAACATCTCAACGGCTGAACGTAATTTTGGGCGATCACCGTTCGCAAGCGTATCAAAAAGTATCTCGTTGAGGAATAGCTCCGTGTCCTCCCGAACTCGAACCTCGCAGTAAACTAATAACGGAGGTGCCCAGGATCCGATCTGTTCGAGAATTCGAAGTCTAGTGCTACTTGTTTTGATAACTGGATTGCGAACCTTGAGGAGGTCTTGGAAGAAGGCTAAGTGTTCCGCACCTCCATCGGTACCGATAGTAGGAATTTCCTCAGCAACTCGTCGAACAATTTCCCGCACGTAATTCAAAGACCTGGTGCATGCAATAAATTGGGTAAGACATGTGAGAAAGGGGAGGGCTTCCTGAGCGGGGTCAACTGGCACCCCATTGATCAACGTGTACTTAAGAAGATCAAGGATACCTCCCTCCACGGGAGCTACTTGCGATGCGACAATATTGGAAACGAGTTTGGCTATCGCCTCATTAACGCTGTGAGACTCGAGCAGCCTTGTAATTGCGGTCATGGCGTTTCTATCGTCACTGAACGTGAATAATTCGTACTCTGTCCTAGTTAGAGGAAATTTCCCACAGCGCTCGTCCATAATACGCCTGTCGTCGTCCAGGCATGGTTGCAAGTTGGGGTCACATTGACTCATCAACTCGCAAAGAAGGGTCCCAGCATTACCAATCGGTGGCCGCCGCTTACTCCAGATCTTTGTGAAGTTGTCGAACATGAATTCCTTTTTCTTCGGTGCTGGTAAGAGATCTATCACCAGTAACTGCAGGGTTTTCTTGAGACACCCTAGTTCTAGCATAGCCGACTTCTCAGGTGGTCCTAAACATGCGATGTTTGCCAATAGATCGAAATAGTCGTTCCAGGTCTTGGCAGTATATTGGAGACCGTCCCAAGACTCAATAAGGGCATTACAGACCTTGTACAAGATACTTTCGGATTCTCCCTCGTCATAATCATGCTCAAGCTTTATGTCGTCGAGTCCATAAATTGCGGGCCGTTTCCGTCGTAACTGGGTTAGTGCTACCAACACTAGCCTCGCCACTGCTTGCCTTGGTTTAGGGTAAGGGTTACAAACGAGCAGGTTCCTGACGGCTTCCTCCTTGTCTGATATCCAGTTCAGGAAATCCAAGCAGCAATCCGCGCAGCTCAGGAGATACATGTGGATTGTGCTATGCAAGGCCTCGGCCTCCCCTGGATCCTTGAACCTAGTTGCGATCTGCTCAAACGTTTCCAACGCAAGCAAGAGCGCCTTCCTTTCGGCGTGGTGTTCCGAGCGGGTAGAAGTCTTGCTTAATCGATGGTGTTGATCAGCCAACTTTTTGACGAAATCGATATAACTGTTATCGAACATGCAGTATTTTCGTATGAAACGTTCGTTTTCGGCCTGGATTTCGCATTCGAGATCATGGGGAAGTGGCAATTTCCTTTTGAAACCGACAGTCCCCCCCATATTTCCACTTGGTGATCTCAAAAAGGATGAGCGTTCATAGAAAAGCATGTAGGCGCTATATGGTTTATTAACTGTGAACGTTTGGCCCATTGAGTCCCTTGCCATGCTATCACAGCCCCCATAACATGCCGACGGTATGGTAGATGGATCAAAGAAGGAAACCTCGGAGTCATTAAACTCAAGCCACTGAGGGTTAGTTGAATCCGAGAGGCGGTCCCTGACATATGAGTAGTAATGACCAGATTCAGCGGTCCCACTGTGCACTAACACCCCAACTAGTTCAAATATATCAGGTAGGGGAGCGACCTTCCCCTTTTCTTCAGCACTCAGGAAATCCGTGGTATAAGGTGTCATATCAATACAGTTCGGAAACTCAAACTTGTCATTGATCTTGCTTCTATGCATTGTTTGTAGGTCAAACTCAAACCGCTTTAGATGAAAGATAATTCCGTTCGGAAGATCTTTGAGCGATGTTCTAAGAAATGTCAGCACGATAATCAAAGGGGGGTGCTTTGACAAACACACCTCTTCACGGCACTCACATGGCGGCCACACTCAGTGCAGGAGTACTTATTATCTGTATATGGCTATTAGAAGTATCCTCAGTCTGCGGAGGGTAATAAAGATGTTTCTTACCTCCATCCATGTGTTCTCCACCCACATATGCCTTCAGACTCTCTTGTAAATTGGTCTTCCCTTTGATATCACACTGGATTGCCGAAAATGGCTCATTGCGCTCCGAAATATGTTCGCATTCGGATGACTTTACCTGTTGTACTAGCTGGCCGCCATAATACCCACGGAAAGACGATTTCGTCTGGATTGAAGACATCTGACCTTCAAGGCGATCAAAAATCAGATTGTAGAATTCATCTACGTCCATCTGGATTGTGATATCAATTTGCTCTCCTTCATAATCCGTAATAGATTCAACAAAGTCCTTCGGCTCAACCGCTTTTGCGTAACTATTTTGCATCCGGGCGAAAAGAACCTTCATAGAGAATAACAATCGCTGGGCTTCGTCAGACGGGTTTGCGTCCATGTCCAAAATAAAGGCACGAAAGGAACGATTCATGAAGAGTTGAGCAATCAGGGAATTAAGGTAGCAAGTGTTGGACATATTTTGAAGACCGACGTGGCCAGCGGAGGACCTTGCCCATCTGGTACGATCGGCGATATGACTGTCGTGCAATGGATCCTCTGTAACATGTAAGGTTTTGCCAATAACTGGGACCATTTGCTTACCTTTTGGGAATAGCTGTCGATTGAGCGCGACCATCCGCGTGGAAGATTCTAGGTCGTTCACCAATTCGAGAAGAAGACTGTATATTTCTGTGCGGGTGGGCCCGTGAAGACATGGTAACCGCTCGGCAGCTTCGATATCCTGGTACCGATCCCCAAATACATATGTAGGAAAGAGTAAACGCTCGAAGATTCTCTCAGACACCCTAATAGTCGTGTTAGCTATGGGTACAAATATAAGCCATGCATCAAATACTTCATTCCCACTGCTATCGCTTGATCCCGTGCAAGCGCTGTACACTGAGAAAGCAGCTTCGATAAACCTGTTAATATATAATCTTCTTTAGGACGGCCAACTATCTGCAATAAATCATAAGTAAAAGCCCCGGTAATGAGAACACTCGTCTAAATTTTTACCTCGGTGATAGGATACTCTATCAGGCGAGCGCTCCAAGTCCTGAGATAATGGTCCAACTCTAATGGTGCAGTATCGGTATTTCCTAGGAATCTGCGCTATAGGTTAGAGGGACGACTGATGAAGGGATCCAAGCATGCATACTGAAATATTACGAGGGCAGCGTGGTAAAATTCTGCGGAAGAATCAGGGCTTATTGAATCCTGGACCAATAGTGTATCCAAAATCTGCCAGAAATACTTTGCAAACCCCTCACATGGAATAATATCGTTACTAAATCTATCAGCGCTTGAAACACCTGGGAAGTTACTGTATGAAACACACCGCATGGGTCTTTTCAAGGTGCCGACGATTGATTTAGAGACCCCCTGCCTAACCTTCGGACGGGCATCCCGGACGAGGAATTTATCGATTGCGCTGAACATTTGGTTCTGATTCTGGCTCAGAGTAATCCATGTTTCAGGGTCCATTCTTGATGCCCTGAGAAGAGCTCTAAAGGCATTGACAACACAGTCTTCGGAAGCGGCACATCGGGAGTATTCCGGTTTCGAAATTGTCTGCAAAATGTTCAAGATGCATCTCACAAAAGCAGCACTATCTGTTAGATAGCTTGTGGGGTTTTCTTCGGCTATAGATTCTACCGCTTGTTAGGCGCATACTTCACAGCTCTATCAATGGACTCACCTTCTAGGAACATTCTCAAACAATCAAGGAGCTCGTTTGTGACTTGAGCTTTTGTGCTTAATGAATACCCCGCATTTGTCTCAAGTCCATCGGACATAATAGTATCCAGTAAGCATGAGATAGCTCTGGCGAAGAACTCTGAGGCTTCGGACCCCTAAAAGGTGTTAGTTTAACAAATCTTGAATAACCCATGGGCACCTACTAATTGCGGCCTCTGCTCCCCGAAGCAAGCCCGAAGTGTATAGAGAAAATATAGTATCTTGTAGGGTTTTTCAGCCGGCAATGTCTGTGACCATGATTCACCTGATTTCATGGACTCTTTTAGTTTATCATGAACAGGAAGGTTTCTTAGAAACACCCAAATCTACAAAACAAACACATCAGTTAGACCAAAATCCTAATCGCGCTCTGGATTTGGGCAACACACCCGTGCTGCCTGGGGTTCTGGCAGGCCGAGCAATTGGTATAGGGCATCGAAGTGCCTCATTATCTCGGTTTCTAAGGCATTCAGGTTAGATGAAGGTCTCACGACCACTGTATTCGACCCCTGATCTGGCGTTTTCTGGACAATCAGAAATGCGTCGTCGGAGAGGTTGAAGTCCTTAAGCGTCCTCAATGGTTCCTCGGAAAGTTTGAGTTCCCTCCCGGCACATATTGTGCGATGCTTGTCTCCTCCCACAAACTTGGTGATCCGTTCGTGGAGATCTTGGGCAGTGTCAAGATTTCCGATTTTAAAGGTATGGACCTAATGCTATGTTAGCAAGCTTCATCGGGACACTTATTGGTAAAGCGCAGAATGGGATACCGGTGACTGATAGTTGAAACCATGCCACCGAAGCCTAATCGTAAGCGGTACCCCGGTTATCATCTCTAGGCCAGGCCCCTGGTTTGGTTCTTGGACTCCTTTATTGTACTCCGAACGATTCTTATATCCCTTTATGAACTGATCCAAGAGATCCAGAGACCTAAGAAATACCCTCTCGGTCTTTCGGAAGGAATTGCCCTTGACACTATCGAGTGCGATAGGCGAGCCTTCGGTCGCCCCGGAACCAGTGATATCCAACGCGGCCGAATTCAGTTGTGCTATGCAACGCTCCACCATTTTGAAGTGGGTGGCTTCAACCACGCTAGCGGGTTTCGACGACACAGCACGTGACTATTATGATCCCGTTAGTTAAATATTTGCTTGCAGAACAAAGGATCCAGTACTGACATCCAGGTAGAAATTCACAAGATATGTTGAAGCATCTGAGGCAAGAATTTCATTATTTGCATCCAGTATTATTCGCCACAGCTGCTCGATCCCATCGACATTGAGACTATCTTCCTCCATCATTTCAGACTGTCTCTGAACCTTTATCAGTAAAGAGGACTAGCGCCCATTCAGAACTAGTAAAGGAAGGAATTCTTACCTCGGTAGACCGGTTGAGATAGTCGATTGACATTTTACAAAAGTTCAAAACGTGCGAAGAGAAATAGGCCGGGTCTAGGATCGGGAAATGGCATCGGAATGCATGCTCTAGAATCGGATCAAAGCGCTACTTGTTTGTCAGTGAAGGTTCTCCTAAATATGGGAAAACATACCCCTCTGCAACCGGAAAAGTGAGTTATGTAAAACTCAAATCCTACATCGCGTTCGGCCTGTCCGAGGGCACTGGCGCCCACCAGGTAGGTCCACAGCTTTTCGTCCAAACCAGGTGGTAGGCATTCCGGAGCGACGGACATTATATATTGCAGTAGCTCCAGGCGCAAATTCAACCTGCGTATCCTTGATGTTTGTTCCTTCTCCCTATGGGATTCAACAAACCCACAAATCTCTTCGATCAGAAGTTCAGCCAGCTTGAGTTCGCCGACGAGATACTCGATATCATCCACAAAGGTAGGACTCCCAGCCCGTAACATATGCGGCCTGCTTTCTAAGAACGGTGAGCTGGATCCACCCCGGATGAGGTATGAAAACTCACGTAAAAATGCAAGAATAACGGAAACACTTCCGGTCGCACTAGGATTCATGGCTTTGATATCATTGATGCACTCCAGAAATATTTCCCTACGAGCCGTGCCGTTGGGACCGTATCCAGTTAGTCCTCTTAGCTCTCGGGCACCGAAGTCAAAAATTGCAGATGCCGATAATCCAGTATCAATTGTGGGCTTATCTTCTTCCCGGGATGCCATCCGAATAAGGCTAATTAGCAACTCGAAAGGGCCGGCATCCAAACAAATGTCCTCCTGTCATCAAGTCAGCACCCCCGAGCAAACAAAATAAATCCCCAGAATCCTGGGCGGGTAAATACCACAGTAGGTTGGCCTTGAGTATAAACGCTTGTCCTGATCTGCTCCATAAACCGGCAAATGAAATCTATTACGTGCGAATCAATAGTGCTGAAGGGCAGTTCATTAAGTCTCTTGCTTAGGCCAACCAATCCCTCTAAAGTCATGTTGCCAATCATTTCCTGGTGCATGGCAAGAGCGGCCTGGAAGATTCGGGGATCTTTGTTTTCTAGAATGGGTTGCCATAATGCCTGCTGTATTTCAGGGGTAATCATTTGCGTAACCAAAAGAAACCCGGTCAAATTCGCACTTCGTCGGATAAGCTCAGGGTGAGATTCGGGTCCCACAATATATTCGATAACCTTGTGTTCAAGGATAAAGTCGGCCAGGAATCTGCAAAAAGTTAACGACCACCCAAAAGGATATGTTTGGCATGATGCAATGACAGAAGACGCACCTCAATAAGTTGCTCTCCCTCCAATCCGGCCCGGAATTTTCCCTCCAGGCCCTCACCAAAAGGTCCGTTGTCCGAACCAAGCCATGAAGCCGGAAGTCCATCCGACTGCACATCATCATCTTGAGAAGAATCGGAAACCTGCAAGTCCACTCGGCAAGCTGTTGAAATTCACTAGGGTCCAAGTCCGGATAACGGCATTTTGTCTTCTCCATGATAAAAACCTCTGTTTGTGGAACCAGCCCGACCATTTTGCAGACCGAGCCTTCGAGTTGGCAGAGAAACTCTATAGTAACCGTAAATTCTTTGAAGTGCAAAGCCTGCAAATGTGATTCCAATACTGCCACAATTGCCTTTTCGGCCGTGGGTAACATCAAAAACGCGGACCTGCAAATAGGTTCCTCAAGATCACTCAGGTCCGCATCTAAGAAGCCCCCCGTCATCACGTGTTCCATACAGCGAACCACCCTCGAGAAAACATCTATTGGATGGCATATGTGAGTGGCTAGTTTAGGCTGTGATGACATCCTGCCATACATCAATTCTTGGAATTCTTGGATCATTTTTAGCGCATCGGTTTTCTCCACCAATGCTCTAATAACTTCGGGAAGCTGTCGACTCAGAGAGACATTATATGTTCGCTCGAGAAGACTAAAGAGATGATTCGGCCTAGTGATGGCAACCAATATCCTAAGATATTGGCAGGATATTAACGTAACCTCGGCACCAAGGGGAGACTCCTTCATTACTAGGACATCATAATGTATGAATAGTGCGGTGAGTCGGGTGAACTCCACCATAAGGCGTCCAATCATCTCCACACCGCTCAGGCCATTACTTGATCTCCTAAAGAACGCACTGCCGAAGAGCTCACTATATTACCACCAGTTAGTATATATTCTCGGGAGCAAGAGTAGGTCCCGCACAACGTACCCTCTCCTCAAGAACGTTTCCATAAGATTCGGTAAATGCAGCCAAATGTCGTGATTGGTCGTATAGGCTTTCCAGAAAATGTCCATTTGATCATTCACGACACTAACAAAACTCGACACGGAGGATAGTATCTCGTCCAATTCTCGCACAGGGCACGGATCTAATGCAGTGTCAGTTCCTACAACGGAAGTACGAAGTTTTGTTGCTGGGTCATAATTTAGGCAAGGCTTACCCCTCTCGAGCTTCGAAACCATGGAATCCATTAGATCTTTTACCCGATCAGGACCTCCGGTATTAACGGGATTATTCAGGTAGTTATTCACGATAGTAATATGGCTGGACAGATGGTCTTCACCCTCGTCCATTTCTTCAACCTCCTCCACCTCAACATCCGGAGTGCGTAAAGATCCATTTGGCGAAGCAGCCTGGGGTGAGTCCAGAGATTGTAGCTGCTCCGATTGTTGAATGGTAGATTGAGTGGAGCCGTTGACTCGGTCACTAGCATATCCATCCTGAGCCTGATTCTCCTCCGGCTGGTGCAAAACGGAGGATCGAAGGTGAATAGTTATCGACTTTCCGACACCACCAGCTGCCGGAGCAACCGCTCCCTCCTCATCTCCCAGGTTGCCGCGATCCTCTTCCTCCCCGCTATGACGATCTCCAAGCGCAAGCTGGGAAGCCCTGTCCTGAAGGGGACTAGAAGCTTCTCTAGGCGATTCAACAGCAACCTCAACGTCCTTCATATCGTCGTGGATCGCCATGGCAGCTAGTCGTTTGCGGGGTCTTGTTGGGTCGTTGTCGTCGGTCGAATTTCGGCGGGGAGCAGCCGGTTCGTCTAAAAGGTCTTTTGAGTTATTGCTTGCTGGGCTGACTGGATCGACCGCCATGAAACTCGAGTCCAACTCTCCATTCTTCTCCATACAAAAGCGACTGGATGCCCCGTTGGGAGGGCGGACACACAGTAAAGGATGGATGGGTGAAACAAACGCTCCAAAAGTATTATTGTGATCAAGAGCAATTTATTAACGTTTCGTCGAGCGGATGTAGCGGACAAATAAAAGTTGTTTGGTCGTAGGTGAGGAAGGAGGATGGAATGAGGGTGGGGAAGTAGGAAGAAAGCTCGGATATGGG
>QLOI01002170.1:4907-47484 GCA_003313605.1 Tuber umbilicatum | reverse complement strand
CCGGTGAACAATGCAGAGACATGACTGCATTATCTCAACGAAGGCTGGTAGGCTTAGCGCTCCGTCGCTTCTTTGATTTGTCTAGCGAGAAGTTCTTGCGGCTACATCCCCTTGGCCTAAGTCCGTTGTTTGGAGCTCCAGACCACATGTCTGATAACTCCTTTTTTAAACCGACCAATAATTTCTATTTAAGTTATCTCATATTCTTTGAGACTCCTATTAAGGCTTCGGTAATCTTAAGTCGGTCGGAATAACTATCTCACCGGCAATATACGTCGGTAACTTATCGCAATCTGAGGGTTGTTTCCTTGGCAATAAACGATCGCTCCTTTATGCCTAACACAAATCAATGTCCCCCAGGTCCCATCTTCTTGGGCTCGGTGACCTTAGCTGCGACTCTCCTCTCTGGGTTTCCAAGACTCTGCTCCTGGGCCTCGCTCAATACATCAACACCATAGGCACTGGGTTTCCCCCCTTAGTGCGTGCTTGCTCCACACAGATGTCTTCCCCTGTTCCTGCCTCTGCTGCCAGCTTACCCACTGCCAGCTGAAGCTCCTCCTTGATATATTTCTTTATCTTAGTATGCCGATCTTGATTTGTTTTCTTAATTATTGTTTTTTTCCCTCCTAGGGTGATTAGTTACTGTTTGAGGTATGTGGCTGGCAAGACACCCCTGTGAGATTGGTGCTGTTAGTTTCCTTTGTTAGTTGGTTTGAGATTAAGCTTTAGTTTTTGCCATTACTTGCGCTCTACACAAATTCTTGTACCTAACAATGAATAGATAATTTAAATAAAACAAATAAAAAATAAGGTAATAATAATGCCCATCTTCTTTGGGCCTCGGACTAACATTCTACTGCAAGTTAGCCAGCTCAGCTAGTTCATTATCTGGTGTGAAGTGTTCCCGTAGTATCCTGTTACATGCAGATGCAGTAGAAAACTCTTTACCTTGTTTTCCTGTTCATGGTGAACCAACAGGTCAATGATTCCCTAGTCTAATATCGAACTCACTGTCCCATATGTGTTCATCTATGCAAGTCATATACAGTACCATTCAACGGTATCACAACATTCTACAACTGTATCATCTTCTATTGTTTTTGACATGACAGGTTTGTCTATGGACTCCTGTGATGAGGTACTTAAGCCATTGGCTTGTATTGGTGCCACCCACTTCCACTGACATTAAGTACGCCTACCAAGATAAGACTAATATGATCCAGAGTTCGCTAACAACCTCTGGACATCTTACTGTCTTTGAGCAACGAATGGAGGTTGAAGGTCTACCAATTGACCGGGGGTGTCTCAGGCTTCCGGTATATCTCACAAAGCTACCACACTAGGCTTATAACTATCAATAGTGTTTGCATTCAAGAATGACCTTTCCTGTAACCTTTCAATCATACCATGCCTCCTCATATATCTGGTGAACAGTTTTCAGTTGACTGGAGGGCAACAACGTATCCGATTTTACCACACAGTGTTCAATCAAGAGCTTTTCCTAGTAAACCAGCAACTACTCTTCTGTCAGCCTATGACACATTGGCAGTACATCAGGGCAAGAGTGGGGTGTTGGACTCGGATTATCCAATGTTCATACAAGGTAAGATTTTCTTCAGTTCATAGCTCCACAAAAAATTGCCCAATTGAGCCCATATTGGACCCTCCTGTATAATCTCGCATAATAAACATTCCAATGATTTTGTTCAGAACTTCGCATAACCTTTTACACTCAAGGTAGGGTAACTTCTATCTACAAGTAGGGTAACTACTGTGCAAAGGTAGAGTAACTATTGTCTCTAATGTAGGGTAACTACCCACCTCAGGTATAGTAACTTGCTGTACTTCTCGGAGAACTTTGGAACCCGCTGCATAGATCTTTCCCTACCCACCTGGTATATCTTCCTAGTTCACAGCCCAAGCATAACTAGTTGCTCAGTCTCTCTGATAACCCTTGGTAGAGTTACCAGATCTACCTAACCATAACCGTTGTAGATTCCTGGGTGGGATAAGACTATGTCTACTCTATGATCCAGCAGGGTTGTTACATTTCGATGGCATCCCAATGTCGCAATTAGTTCCCTAGTCACATTGTAGCTTCCTGACATCCCGAGGAGTTTCCTGAGCACATTGTTGTATCTTGTCCATGCTCTGGAAAAATAAATAATGGAAAGATGTCTGGACATTGGATGAAAAAAGTGGAGGACAGGAGGTTGATAGGACATGGTTGTGACATAAAAGCAAAACAAGTCGTAAGAAGTTCGAAGGTGGCAACTCAGGAAGTGCCATATGCGTGCAGCTGTTGTGATGCAATGCAGGATGCACAAGACATCCATGACCCACCAAACGATAGGCCTACATCAGCAAACACTGCCTATACGTCAGACGCAAGATTTAGTTTTGCTGATGTAGTTGACAGCTTTCTGTTCTTTTTCCTTCACTTGCTCTCCTAAATGATGATTTTGATGGATTTTCTAAATTGTTCTTGATTTCTTCCCTAGCTTGAATAGTTACCATTGAAGGTACATGGCCTGAGGGAGACTTTCAGGAGAATGGTGCTCTTGGTTTCCATTCTACGTTTGCTTGTGATGAAGGTTTTGTTTTGCCATAGCTAGTGCCCTATGCAGATTCTTGTACCCGATAATAAATATATGAGTCAAATAAAATATAATATAATAAATTTAATTGTCTTATAACCTTTTATTCAACCAACCAATTTTATTCCCTTAACTTCCCTTGTATAGGCGAGAGTCTGCTCTATTAGAATATGCCAAAATGCCCTTGGTCAGCATTTGTGTCAGGTCATGCAATGGATAGGCAAGCCCATGACCCATATTCGCATGTGCCTAACCTCTGGCTTAATTTCCCCATATCTTCTCCCCCAGCTGTCCAATTTTATTTCTTCAACCTCACTCGTGTAGGAAGGAGTCCTTTCTCTCAAAATACGCCAAATTCCTGAAGTGAACTTGCTGTCAGGTCATGTAATAGATGGTCCAACTGATAATTTTATTCTCATATAGCAAATACTATGGTTACCATAGCATTGGTGATACTGATCCGAAGTCATGGTCGACAGCACCTGGGTCAAAGTATTAAGGCTCGGTTCTGTACTATTAGCTGAACTGGGGATGTTATTGTGCCGCCAAGGTGTGGTACCAGTTGCAAGCCATGTTCCGTAGTAGTGCACTACAAGCTAAACTAAACTTTTACTAATGGAGATAATGAAAAAAACAAATAATGGGCATCATCTGTTGTTGTAAAGTCGTTTAAGTGATGGGTTGAAGCAGTAAGAATGTGATGTTGACCAATCAGCTGCAGGTCAGGTAAAAAATAGGATGCAATTTTTTCTTTCACTATGATTGTACCAACAATTGTGTCAGAAGCTAGTACTTAGGATTTCTTAGTGGCCAGTGAGCTGTTTGTGTCACAGAAAGCCTGAAATGTGAAACCACTATTTTTATTTTTAAAAAAGCACTCTTTAGTCGGTTTGCGCCAAGACAGGCAAAAATATATCCATATCGTCTGGAGACTTTTTTTTTTCTTTCTTATTTTTAAACTTTTCAACTTTATTAACTATCGTCAACTACAACTAGCGAAGAACAGTTTTTATCTTTTTTTTTATTTTTTTCCATCATATGTTCATTGATTCTGGCTTAAAAACGTACATGCAGCTCACGCTATGGCATCCAAAAGGTCTTTATTCCAAGGCAATTACAAAGGAAACAACAAAAATTCTAAACCTCAATACGCTTCCATCATAGCAGAAATATATCTGCAAGCATCGCAAACGATGACTAACAAAACTAGTAATGAAAATCCCCATCACAAACCAGCAGGGGCAGGCAGGTTAGTCACAAAAGGACCGAACGTCAGAAGAGAAAATCCAACCCAAGGGAGGACTCAAACTCCGGACTAGAAAGGAAAGAACATCACCGGGCAATGAACCTGCCCTGATGTCAAGCCTAGAATAGCGCAGTAAGGTGCCAGCTGAAAAGTAAAGAAACAAACAAAACCAGCAAAACCGCCAGTTGAGTTAAGTGCCAACCATGCTGACCTCCTCCTCCACCTCCTCAGGGTCCAAACCAGGATGCTGGGGGCGGGAAAGGCAGATGGTAGATTGGGTGTCATAGGGTCCTCCACGATTGACACACATGACAGTAAGATGACTGCAAGGGCGACCGCAGACATGCTGCGTCTCAGTTACAACCACTGCGATTGAAAAAACTACATCAAGTTTTTCGCCAAGGCTTTCTCTCATTGGCGGAAAACCTTTTCTCACAGCTTGCTCGCTTACCCCTCACAGGGAAAGCCTTTACTCCACAACCATGTCCTCCTCGCCCGGTCCTTCATGCAAGGGAAAAGGAAAGGGCCAGAGGCCCAACCCAAATCGTCCCTCCTATGGGTCTAGATTCACGCCCCTTGGTGGTGATGGAACTTCCCTCCCCCCCACCTTCCCTTTGTTCCCTCCTGGAGAACCTCCCCCTCAAAAGCGACTACGCAGCAACACCCAGCCCCATCTCCCAGTCCTCACAAAGGACGGTGAGGAGATCGACCACATGGATCCCACCTACTTCCAAAGTCTCTTTATGAAGTGCGCCAGGGAACTACAAATACCAGAATTCGAAACCCCACCTGAGGTGACAATCCTCCTCCAGGTATTTCGTCAAACCAACACTGCATACAGGAGGGGCCCTGGACTCTGTCACTCAGGAACTCATGGCTGTTCGCGAGGAAATTGAGATACTTTACATCACAGATCCCAACCGCCCTGTCACCCCCACCACTGCTCCCTCACCGCCCCAACCTCCTCAAGCCTCGGGGACTCCCCCTGAGCCTCCCACAGCCCCCACTCCGCCTGCACCACCTGCGCCTATTCCCTCTTCTGGTCTACCCACCTGGGCCACTGTCGCGAGGAAAGGCAGGAAGAGAAAGCCTACCAACACTCCTAAGCCTACTGCAACAGAGGCGAAACCCCTTGATCCTTCCAACGCTCCTCAGCCCAAGATGTCAATCACCATGAGAGAGAGACGCCTGGTCATCAAACGCGATGGCTCCCCCCTCACCTCTACTGCCATCCACCTCAGAGACAGCATTAACGCTGCTCTCTCAGCCACCTATGTTCAGACAGTATCGCTTGAGAGCGGCAATGTTACCCTTACTACCATGGATACTGTGAAGGCCTCCGCGCTTAACAGCAGGATCTCTTCCTTCCTCCACCTGATCCCTGGAACCACCATTGTCCATTTGTACACCCCCCGCCACGCACCTCTTGGTCCATAGCATACCTACACAATACCCCCTGGCCACCATCGCCACTGAGCTCACCACATTCAATACTGGGTTGGCCCTCAGGCAGCCACCCAGATGGCTCACCTCTGATGACTCCCGTACCGGCAAAGCGGCCTCGACTATAGTCACCTCAATCACCTGCTTAAAGGCACCCAGCTTTGTCAACAAGAGACTCTCTGCCTTCTCCTCCACCTTTAGGTCTGAACGTCGCCTTCATTTCAACTCTTACACCCAGTGCTCAAACTGCCAACGGTTTGGCTACCACAGTACCAACTGCTCGAATCCCGCAACCTGCCGCTGGTGCACCATTCGTCATTCCACTCGGGATCACTCCTGCCCCACAGCTACCATTCGTGTCCGCAGTCGACCTTGCAGTCATCTTACTGTCAGGCGTGTCAATTGTCGTGGACCCCACGACACCCACTCTACCATCTGCCTTTTCCTCCCCCAGCATCCTGGTTTGGACCCTAAGGAGGTGGAGGAGGCGGTCAGCATGGTTGGCACTGAACTCAGCTGGCGGCTTTGCTCGTTTTGTTTATTTCTGTACTTTTCAGCTGGCATCTTATTGCGCTATTCTAGGCTTGACATCAGGGCAGGTTTATTGCTCCGTGATGTTCTTGGATTTCTAGTCAGGAGATTGAGTCCTCCCTCGGGTTTGATTTTCTCTTTTGACGTTAGGTCCTTTTGTGGCTAACCTGACTGCCCCTGCTGGTTTGTGACGGGGATTTTCATTACTAGTTTTTGTTAGTCATCGTTTGTGATGTTGGTGGATATGTTTCCGCAAAGGTGATGGAGGGGCTTTAGGTTTTGATTTTTGTTGTTTCCTTTGTAACTGCGTTGGAATTAAGGCCTTTTGTATGCCATAACGCGAGCGGCATGTACATTTTTGAGCCAGAATCAATAAACATATGATGGAAAAAATGAAAATAAAAAAAGAGCGACCGCGGACACGACAGGTAGCTATGGGGCAGGAGTGATCCCCAGTGGAATGTCTAATGGTGCACCAGCAGCAGGTTGCGGGATTAGAGCACTTAGTACTGTAGTAGCCAAACCGGTAGCAGTTTGAGCACTAGGTGAAAGAGTTGAAACGAAGGCGACATTCAGACCTCAAGGTAGAGGAGAAGGCAGAGAGTCTCTTGTTGACAAAGCTTGGTGCCTTTGAGCCGGTGATTGAAATGACTATAGTCGAGGCCCCTTTGCCACCATGGGAGTCATCTGAGATGAGCCATCTGGGTTACTGTGTGAGGGCTAACCCTGTATTGAATGTGGTGAGCTCAGTGGCGATGGTGGCCAGGGGGTATTGTGTAGGTATGCCATGGACCAAGAGGTGCGTGGCTGGGGTGTCCAAATGGAGAGTCGTGGTTCCAGGGATCAGGTAGAGGAAGGAAGACATCCTACTGTTAATCGCGGAGGCCTTCACATTATCCATGGTAGTAAGAGTGACATAGCCGCCTTCGTGCGACACTGTCTTAACCTAGGTGGCTGAGAGAGCAGTGTTAATGCTGTCACTGAGCTCGATGGTGTAGAGGTGAGGGGGGGAGCCATCGCATTTGATGACCAGGTGTCTCTCTCTCATGGTAATTGACTTCTTGGGCTGGGGAGCCTTGGAAGGATCAACGGGTTTCGCCTCTTTTGCAGCAGGCTTAGGAGTATGGGTAGGCTTTCTCTTCCTGCCTTTCAACGAGACAGTGCCCCAGGTGGGAGGACCAGAGGAGGGAATTGGTGCAGGTGGTGCAGGAGGAGCAGGGGCGGTGGGAGGCTCAGGGGGAGTCCCTGAGGCTTGAGGAGGTTGGGGTGGTGAGGGAGCCATGTTAGGGGCGACAGGGCGGTTGGGATCCGTGATGTGGAGTATCTCGATTTCCTCGCGAATAGCCATGAGTTCCTTAGTGACAGAGTGCAGGGCCCTCCTGTATCGGGTGTTGGTTTGACGAAACACCTGGAGGAGGATTGTCACCTCAGGTGGGGTTTCGAATTCTGGTATTTGTAGTTACATGGCGCACTTCACAAAGAGACTTTGGAAGTAGGTGGAGTCCATGTGGTCGATCTCCTCACCGTCCCTTGTGAGGACTGGTGGTTGGGGCTGGGTGTTGCTGCATGGTTGCTTTTGAGGGGGAGGTTCTCCAGGAGGGAACGCAGGGAAGGTGGAGGGGAGGCAAGTTTCATCACCACCAAGGGGCGTGAATCCAGACTGATAGGAGGGAGGATTTGGGTTGCGCCTCTGGCCCGTTCCTTCTCCCTTGCGGGAGGGACCGGGCGCGGAGGACATGGTTGTGGAAGAAAGGCTTTCCTTGTAAAGGGTAAGCGAAGAAATTGTAAGAAATTGTTTTCAGCCAATGAGGGAGAGCCTTGGCGAAAAACTTGGTTAGGATTTTTCAATCGCTGTGGTTGTAACGGAGACGGAGCATGCTAGCTAATAACAGTTACAAACAGTTTTCTGTTCGCAAAACACAAGTCTGCCGTAAAACCCTCTAACGAGCCGAGAGCACCCCCAAGAATCCTCGGTCAGGTCACTGCAAGTGATCTTCCCACACCAAGATATTCCACCAAGAGCCGATTGCAACGCCCAGAGATAATGTCAGATCCCCCTGATGGGTCACCCCAACTAGCGCCCCCTAGCACCACCCCCTGATAAAGGAAAACCACCCATCCACCAACCTCACTTAGCCCACGCACGGGAAACACCCAAAATAAAATAATAAAATTTTACCCCAGCCTCCCCTAATGACAACTCCCTCCTGCCTCGTATCTCCTCTCACATCCAAAAGCCCTACACATCCCTCCCTAACCACCCCCAGGACTCCTAGGAACCCCCCCTACCTGTCCCATACCCCTACCTATGCCCGGCGAACCCAACCTTGGACCCGTCGGCCTAATCATAACATCCTCATCTTCATTCTGCTTCATAAACTCCTGCAGGATCTCTCTCCCGCCTTTTACAAAACTCCCAGCCCGGAACACTACCATACTCTTCCGGACCGCATCCCACTCCTCTCTCCTCTTTGCCAAGCATCGTTGGTGTTCTCTCATCCTCCTCTTCCTCTTTCCCTCCCCCAACATCCAAGCAACCGAGGGCGGGCCCCTCGGGGGGCCAAGCGCCTGCACTGCCTCAATGGAGGACACCACCGCAGCTACCTCCTCCTCAGCCACCGACATGTCATCATCAGCCCCCTCCAGAGAAGCCACCAAATCAGCCCCACCAGGCAGCCTCACCCGTGCCACCGCCACCTCCTCTTCTTCAACCATGAACGTGGCCACGTCATCCCCACCCACAAACTCTACCTTCTGCCCAAATCCTAGCTCAAAATTCTAGGAATTGTGTGCCGCCCCGCACACGACGCGAACCACAAAGCCCACTCCAAGATACTTTGCCAACTCCTTCTCAGCTAAAGCCAAGCGAGCAGATAGTACCGAAACATGGTGCCTCCACCATAAATCTCCACCTCCTGAGTGAAAGACTTCTCCACATACCTCGTTAGGACATCAGCCGACCATGCGACCTGTGCCGACGACGGTTTCGAATTTGTCTTCTTAGCCATAACAGAAGTGTACAGCACTGTAGATAGTATTGAGAAATAAAGATAAAGATGATGAAAGGGGATGAAAGACCAAGTTCATTGATGAAAATGATCCCAGGCGAGGTGCTGTAGAATAAAGACTTGAAGCAATCATGATGAAAGAATCAAGGAAGCTGGTTGGTCAAACCCGGGAAAATGACAAGTCACCTGGTGGTGAAATTTCAATCACTGGGGTTGTAACAGACACGGAGCATGTCCGGAGACTTTTTAAATTACCTAGTATGGGCGCCCCTTACGAAAATTCCTGTAGATTCATTTCTTGATATACTGGTACTGTGTCAGTGGCATTATACTTGACCTGTGTAGCTTAACTGCGTCGCCTGGTAGCATCATTTCTTGCCTGACACCGTGGCAAAATTACTTCTATAATGGATTATTCCAACCTTTCCTCAGATTAGCCTCCTTGACCCATGGCAGCAGCCATTTCGGCTCCTAGATCCCCATCAGCTGCTCCATTTCACAACGTTGTACTCGTACCAGGCAACAAGTATCCGGACATACAAGTGGCAGATTGTGGCGCGCACGGATTTTTTGCCATACAAAATTTGGACTCTAAGATCACCCCTGTATCCGGATACTTCTTGCCTGTAATAGGTACCAGTCACATTGGCCAATCTCAGCCTTGTATCTTACTTTCTTCCTAGTAACTGGAAGCAAAATAAGTTAATAAACCTCCCATCAAATCTATTGTCTAGGTTATTTGCACAGTTGGTACCCCAGTTTTTGTTAACATCAATTATACTCTCCCTAGCTATCTACTCCCTTGGCTTCCTTCTTCTCATCGAGGTGCTATTCAAAGCCAACTCCTTGCTAAATGGTATAAACTCTAGAGCTCCTGGAATGTACTTCCTGAGGGCTGAGGGGACGTTAATCCCCTATCCATTAAATTAGCATTCGAGCAAACCTCTTGAGCAGATTTTTACCGTATACCTCAGCGGTCTGGAAGTTCTCCAAGATGCAACAAAGAGCGCGCTCCGTCGCACAGAGGGTGGAGTTGAGACAGTGGACGTATTTCTTGGCATTGTCTGTTTGAGCCTTTGTCCCGTATCTTATTTCCAAGTTACGGGACTGATAATCTGTGCAATTAGAGCAACTAACGAGTTCCTTGTACTCCCCCTGGAAAGGGAACCAAGCCTCCAGATCATACTTTTTTGCCGCTGCGTTGTTTAGCGCGCCGGATACAATAGACACGATACGGTAAGGGATATTGAGGGACTTGTAGAATTCCTCGGAAAAGTTGATCATCTCGTCAAACGCCTCCCAAGACGCCTCAGGATCCGTGATAACGAATTGCTCAATCTATGGGCTTTTGTTAGTAACAATTTGCCAAGAAAATAAATACTGTACCATACCTTCTCGAACTGGTGAACTCGGAAAATACCCCAAGCATCCTTTCCGTGGGCCCCCGCCTCACGACGATAGCACGAACTAAAACCTGCGTACCTAATGGGGAGTTCCTTCTGCTGCAGCCATTCATCGGCATGGAGAGCGGAAATTGGCTGCTCAGAAGTAGCAATTAAGTACTTGTCGTTCTTCTCCTCTCCATCTAGAACCTATTTTACGCCCTGATCAGTACATCGCTAGTGTGCTCCATGGGGCCCATACAGACACACACCTTATACAACTCGTCATCAAACTGCTCCAGCTGAGCGGTCTTAGCCATCATATCCTTAAGCATAAACTGGGGCGTCTGAAGCGGCGTGTATCCCCTCGAAGCCAAGAACTCTAATCCATAATTGATTAACGCTTGGTTAAGAAAGACACCCCACTGCTTTAGAAAGTATCCACGATGTCCGACGACCTTAACGCCGCGCTCTGCCTCATATCCATCAAGGCGGGAAAGCACATCGTGGTGGGAAAGACAATCTCGCTTCTCAACATTAACCCCGTCGGGAGCCCAACTCCTGATGAGTTCGTTGTGGTCCTCATTGTTGCTCTGAGGAACAGAGTCGTGAACGATATTCCCAATAGTACCTAGTTTATCGTACAGTTGCTTCTCCTTCTCCTTCGCAATAACCTCGAGGTCTTTTTTCTCGACCTCGAACTTGGCTTTTTGTTCTAAGAGCAGGGATGGGTCTTCCCCGTGCTACGTATTGCAGGTCAGCAGCCCTTCTTACGAGTGGAGGTGGCGCTTCAAAACCCGCGTACCTTTTTCTTCGCACCAATCGCCTTCTGCGTCGTGTTGATCTCACGCCCTTTGTTGTCGACATTGAATCTTGCTGTAGAATAAATTAGTTCGGAGATCGGGGAACAGAAGCGAGTACAAACCAATACGACCTTCCTCATACAAGGCGATCACCTCGTCAACCGCCTCGGGAGGTGCATATCTCCTCTGTTGAGAGTTACGGATCACATCCGGGTTCCCACCCCTTGCCACAACAAAGCTGAGAACATCCAGCATCTTTCTTTAGAACAGTATTTTTGTGCAAATAACTGTTGAGGAGAAAAAGGGTGAAGGTATAGAAAAAGCGAAGGATGGGTGTTAGTCACTTGGTTGGAGTGCGAAGCGAGTCGGCAACTAAATGTTTGGTCACGGTTGGCAGGTTGGTGGGCCGGCTGCGTTTGATAGGGTTAGGTGTGCTAGATTGTTGCCAGCGCCGGTGGGCCACGGTATCAAACGAGTACAGTACCAGTCAGTAGTCTACCTGTACAGCCGCACCAGCATTCAAGTACGGTAGACTAGCTGATTCAACTGTTCACGCATTACGCATCCACCCCGGCGGGTTTAACAACGGTCAAAAGAGGGCAAAATGGAGCTGAAGACTCACCCATTCACCCCCGGCTCCGGCCAATTTCACGAGATACCACAGAGAACCTTGCCAGACGATTGTATGGAATACACTCTGATCATCATCAACCAAACATCAGACCAAACCGCCATCCGAGCCGAATTGGAGAAGGTGAAACTGACAGCCGACAAGCTCGTGGAGGAACTAACGGCTGACTATATCTGGCAACGAGATAGCCTCCAACTCGAACTTGCCGAAACTGAAGATGTTGGGTGGTACTTACGTGGAGTAACTGAGTATGGGGACTCAGTGGATGATGAATGGCTGATTGTCTGGATATTAAGGGAGCTGACTAGGAATATTACAAATTTATGGTTCCGGTCCGCCTCTTCTCTCCACTATCTTTTCTGAAGGATTGCTAACACTTAATAGAGTATACGATACAGACGGCGAGTTTCTACTTATTGAGGCTGCCAGCACGCTTCCACTGTGGCTCAACCCTGAGGTAGCTGATAACCGGGTACTGATCACACTATCGATACATTCTTCCCCAAACTAACATGATTAGGTCTGGATACATTGTTCAAACCTTCTCATTATTCCGTTAACCGTCGCTCCAACCCTTGCGGACCATGCAAAATCCGCTACACACCCACTCACGCTTAAGGAAGCTTATTCAATCCTCACATCCGACTCCTGCGCCCTCCTCCAGCGGATTCACCTGGTAGAAGAAGAGGCCTTCTATAGGCTTCAAAGATATCCAAAGGCAATAAAAGAGCAACTACATTATGCAGAGGCCCTCATCCCACGAGCTTGTGCGATGGTCTTGCATGAGGCGCCGGAATCAATAGCTGCAGCTGTAGAAGCCTTCTACCTGCGCGACCCGATTTCCCTTAAGTCACTGAAATCAATGAGCCACTTCCCACCTAGCGATATGGTCACGGTCTCTGTTAAATTTACCAAAGTTCTCTACGCTCAACTCAAATCGCAGGAATTCGAGCCACCATTTGTAGGGGGGTTTGAGGTCTCACCCGATATGTCGAATATCGGTATGATCGGGATGAAGCTTGCTTGCGGTTATGAAATGCTCATTAGTGATAGCGCCGCTCCACAGGTTTCGTCCGGGGCGAGGGAAGATATAATCAGAAGGGTTAAAAATATACTAAAGAAAACACCCCCAGCGGACGAGGAAATTTCGTCATGGCCTCGACGGAACGATAGTGAGGATTGGTTGGATATTAGCTATGAAGATCTAGAAAGGAATCTTTCAGGACGCAATGCCGACCCATCAGGTAGCTGGGGAGAAGCAAAGGAGGCAGGAAGTGGGTGGGGAGATAAACAGGCGGAGGAAACACTGAAGAAAATAGTTAAGCGGTTTGAGGCATTCCTAAATGACGAGGATGCCGGGGTCGAGGGAGCGGAGGTTGATGATCTGGATATCGGAGATGATGACCCTGAAGAGTTCAACGATAGCGATGAAGACAAGGAGGTTAGTTTTGATGAAGTTGAGTTCTCACGAATGATGCGCGAAATGATGGGCATGCCTACGCAAGATAGTGGTAGTGATGGTGGACTGAGCGAAAGTGAGGAAGCAAAAATCCGAGGAGTGATGGCAGAAGTTGAGGAAGAGCTCAAGGAAGCTGGAGCATTCCAACGGGAAAAAGGAATGGCTGAAACAGAAGAGGTTCGCAGTGGGGAAGATGTGAGCGATGGAGGAGATAGTGAAGTCAACATAGACTACACACTCGCAAAGAATATGCTTGCGAGTTTCAAAGGCCAAGGCGGGCTCCCCGGCCCGGGAGGCAACCTGTTGGCTCGAATGGGGATAGCGCTTCCCCGAGACGAGCCCGAGGAGGGTGGAAAATATCTGGGGGCAAAGGGCAAGCAGATTCAGTCATAGAATCAGTCTAAAGAACAAATGATAGCGTTTCACCCTTTACTAGTGAATCTAGGAATAAATATTAAACATGTCGAAGGCCAGCTATAAACATTCTATCCAACGCACATCCTCTTATTAGAAGGAGGGTACTACCAACTTGCCAAACCAATTTTTCGGGTTATCTTTGCAAGGGCTCAAACTACAACTCGAACATCTGGGTTCTGCTCTCAATACCATCGAATATGACGGTATTGTTGATCGGAACATATTGCCTCGTGATAAGCTGTTCACGTCGTGATCAGTCAGAGCGTAACACAAACCTCAACTTATGTAGACATACCTTGATCACCTCTTGAGCAACGATTCCACCTGCAATTGATGCAGTAACATGGAGCTCCCCACCCCCTGCCCGTATGATCTCCTGTGCAACTTTTTCACATCTCCCCGGCAGGCTTTCAGGATAACCAACACCTTCAAGGTAATCGCATATGATTTTCCTAAGTTCCTGATAATCGTCCTCACAACTCTCATGGCTAGTATCCCCAGGAGCTCGGCCATGAATAGTATAGAATTCCTGATAGGCCCTAAGTGCGATATAGTCGTGAATTAATGAACCTTCTGCGCTCCAATCTCCTAGCGCAGCAAGAACTGCATTTTTATGTTGTTCGTTTGGGTTGGAAAATTCATCAGCAATAGAGCGGTAATTCAAGCGCCGCAGGAAGTTGGCATGTCGACAAAAGAGCTGGATTGCACCTCGATCTATCTGGTTTCGTTTTGGGTGCTGTACTCGGTTCATGTGGTCCCGAACAATCCCCGTGACGGTGGCAGCATCACTATGCGCTTTAGCGCGATAGCTATGGAACCAATGTTCAGCACATAAAGACAAATCTTAGGAGTTAGTAACGCACATATTCTGCAAAGCTACGTATCCGTGGCTCTCGGCTTTCATATCGGGCATCGCCCCAGATAGTGGCAATAACGCATTATTTGAAGCCGCAAAATCCTTCACGGCTCGAGCAATGATCCAGAACTCATCAGTCTTCTACGAAGTAAGCAGCAATCGACGGTTGGTGAGCTCCGGAAACATACCTGCGATGTGATGTTGTGGCATTTGGGGTCATGCAAAACTTCCTCTGTCCCACTTGAGAGTTCTGCGGTTCGTAGATCACCCATGACAGCACGAACGGCTTCCACATAATTCTCCTCGATCCCACCTGGAACGTGTGTTCTCATCTTGTCCATAACCATTGATTTGAAAAGAGTTTTATCCGGATAACTTCCGGGTAGGCGGCCGTCGTGCGACTGCTTCCAATCTCCCAGGTATTTTAACAACAACAGTACGTACGGAATATGTCCATGTTGATGGTCACTCATTCCACCTTCTGATTCGGGTACATCGAGGGCGCTTGTCCTTTCTAATGCCAATTCTGAAAGTTCCGGCCAAGGGTTGAACAAGCGAAGGTCAACTATGGAATCGGGATGTGTTTCAATAATGGTATGGGTTGGTGTGTAAATCCGAAGACTAGATAAAAAACCAAGTGAATGAACGACGAATATCGGTATCTCAGTTGGTAGTCGCAAAAGTAGAGGGGTTGGAACCGGCGACATAAGAAGTAGGTGTGTGAATTGAGTTGTGCGAGGATCTAGGAGCCCCGGGGTATTGGAGAGTATATTTTCCAAGTTCTACAATAGAATGAGTATCATTTTGTACCATGCATGCAGGCTAGTTGCTCACATCAATTCTAAACCCACCCGCAACATCTGGATTGAGTTCCCCTAACAAGGCAGCAGCTCGCTCTGCTCGTGGCTTGCCGAGGTTGTCCTCGTCAAGAAAAAAGTTGACACCCAAGTCCGCTTGCTCAATTAGTTTATCGTCTATAACGGTAAAGCGACCAATACCTTGAAAGTGCTATGTTAACAAGCCATTGCGTCGACAATTCTTTCACAATCCGATAGATATCTTACTTGGTAGAATAAGATTCTTCAGAATCTCGCAGCCTGTAGCTGTAGCTCCAAAAAGGGCAATATGTGCTTGTTCAAGACGGTTCTGGCCATTCGCACCCCAGAGCCTGAGCTGACGGTCGTACTTCTTCTCCTTGGAGCTCGGAGGGCCGCTAGGAGCTGCAGGGTCCATAATCAGAAGCTGAACAGTAAATTTTTTCAGAGAGAGAAAAGGGAAGAAGACTGAGAATCAATAATCATATAATGTTAGACGAGAAGTGTTGGTTGCTGACCAAACATTCGGAGTGGAGGTCACGCAATAGAATGTGACTCAGCCACACGAAAGCAACCACAGCGGGGAAGAGTTGGGTTAGGGTTTCCCCGACCAGAAAACATTTCATTCCACGGTATTGGCGGTAAACCAATTCACGATATCTTTAGCCCATGTTTGAACGTTGACGGAAGATGTATACAATGTAGTTGTATAGTTTAAGGTTTTACCTTCAGCACGAATTTCTGTGAGAAAGTTGTTATACTAAGAACCCAGAGGAAGTACGGGAGACCGAACATTACCCGAGCAGTATGGCTCAGTTTAACCGTGAACCGGTTTAGCATGTTACCTTTATGTAATAAAGGAAGGTGCATATATACCAGATAAATTTGTTCATACAGAGCTTTTTGAGGAGGATATGTTCAGCATATACAAAATAAGCAACCATTAGTTTGATTGGAGTAATTTGGTTATTTTTTTTTGTTAAAGTCTAGAATTTATTTGCTTAAGGCACAAACCTACACTATATTAGTCATACAGGGACCTCCAATTTAGTCCTAAAATATGATGGTTAAAATCCTCCTCCACAGGCCTAAGGAAAAACCAGCCATGCCAAGTCCCTCCGATATGGGGCCAACCACACATTGAACACCAAAGAAGAACCCATGCTAAGTCAAGCCACCAAAAAGAGTAAGAGCAATCAACCCTGTACAGGAAAATTCTCTCAAATTCTCAGCAAAAAAGTCAACATACAAGTCCAGAGCAAGCATGTACAGAAGGCAACAAGAAAATCCATGCACCATCCTCTGGTAATAGGAAATAATAATATAAACTCAACAAAAGAAATCCTCCTTGTAATGGGAGTTACTATGCACACTGGTTTTCTCAAGGTC
Source organism: Tuber umbilicatum (assembly GCA_003313605.1). Classification (NCBI taxonomy): domain Eukaryota; kingdom Fungi; phylum Ascomycota; class Pezizomycetes; order Pezizales; family Tuberaceae; genus Tuber; species Tuber umbilicatum. The sequence goes on along the minus strand of QLOI01002170.1, from coordinate 30,907 downwards.
CTGGTCCACAGTAGGACAAAGGTGGTTTACTAGCAACCAACAGTCTCTTTTGGAATACAGAGAACTAGAAAATTGTTGGGAGACGAGTGGCCCAGGCAACCAGCTCCTATTGATATCATGATACCCAACCAGCTGAATAGTAAGAAGTCTTAGATGGTAGAATACTGGGTGCAGTTCACCAGTAATTCCGGCCAAACAGTTGTATGAAACATAGATCGGGGAGGTGTTAGGCATATTGTTACGGCTAACCAACTCAAAGCTCAGTAGAGTATAGTTAGGCATTAAAGTATTCAATAACGGAGTAATGCCAGGAAGGCCTTGTAATAATTGTCACTAATACTCGTTTCGCTAAACCTACTAAGAGTATCTAGTGTAGATAATAACTTGTTATATTAATAATATCACTTTTCCGTTGCTGTCTGTCTAATAGCTGGGGAGGAACTCTTATATTTATATCCCACGTGAGTTTCCGCGGACGGTACATCTAATGCCTATAGTAACTAAGTACCTCTGCAATAAGTACATAACTTTTATCTTATCAACCTGGATGTGAACACTCATTGACGCTGAATACTTCCCCGCTTCTTGGTCATTTAGCTACGACAACTTTGTCATCCTGAGGGTGTGCAAGACTCTGCCAGTCGGAAATTCATGATGCCTTTGCCATATGAACTTAGTCTGAAATATGCCACCCAAAGAGGAACATACTAGTTGTTTCTCGGCTACTGAGGTGATCAGTCTCAATATCAGATGACGTTTACAACACAAAGGCACGACCGCATTATCTTCAAGTAGAGGTGGTAGGCTTAATGCTCCCTCGGTTCTTTGATTTGCCTAGCGAGATGACCTTGCAGCTACATCTCCTCAACTCCCGTCCGTTCTTAGCAGACCTATGACTATTCATAGTCTGTCAACATGAAGTGTTAATCTTTTCTGATTTGGTAGGCTTTTCTGCTCCCCCAGATACCACAGGTATCATATACTAGATTCCAGCTCTATGAGTAGTGCACACTACCCCTCTCATATATCCTGCGAACAGCTCCCGGTCGGACAGGCGGCGACGACATTTACAGTGTTATGGGGCGGCAGCCAATTTCTCGATTTTTGCTCGTAACTAGCAACTTCACCCCATGCTGCAGATGACGTCCGGGGCCTACATCGGGGCCAGATGGGGGTGTTGGAACTGCATATGCCTAACATATAAGGAGTTCCAACACCACACTCTGGCCCTGATATTGGGCCTGGACGTCGCCTTCAACACCATGTACAGTTGCTTGCTACCAGCAAAATCGTAGAATTAGCAGTCTCCCTGTGACACCTTATATGTCTTTGCCGTCAGTCAGACAGGCAGATGTTTGCAGGATTATCACAGTGGTAGTGAGGACTGCTCATACAACTGGAATCCAGTGTACCATATCTAATGGAAACTGAATGAACACAAAATTCCGCAGAATGAGGTTAAGACATTGCACTCCATCTTGACTGACTATGAATAGTCATAGGTCCACAAGAACGGACGAGAGTTAAGGAGAGGTAGCTGCAATGATGTCTCACAAGGCAAATCAAAGAAGTGATGGAGTACTAAGCCTACCAACTCTATGTGAAGATAATGCAGTAATGCTTCTGTGTTGTCATTGTTGTCTGATGTTAAGTCTGATCATCTCAATAACAGAGTAATGACTGGTATGTTAGTATTAGGGCGTCATATTTCAGACTAAGTTCATATAGCAAAGGCATTGATAGCTTTCGACGGGCCGAGTCTTGCACAACCTCAGGAAGAAGAAGGTATAATGGCCAATTAACCAGAAGCGGGGAAAGTATTCAGGGTCTCCGCGTATTCGCACTCAGGTTGATAAGACAAAACATTGCGCAGGAACTTTGTTAGTATAGGTATTAGATGTACTAGCTGCAGGAACTCACGCGGGATATAAATATAATAGTTCCTTTCTAGCAATTAGAACAGCCAGCAACGCAGACGAGATCTTACCAATATAATATGTTATTACCGATGATTCATACTATTAGTAGTCTTAGGGAACCAAGTATTAGTGATTACAATTACAAAGCCTTCCTGACATTACTCTTTTATCAAATACCTTAACACTTAACCATACTCTACTGAGCTCCGAGTTGGTTACATATAACAGGAGGTAGCGACTAGTATGGATTCAGATAATAATCTCTTTAGGCCACAGAGATAAGGTGCTGACCCAAGGAGGGCGCTAAAGTTTATGTAGCAAATAGGATGCCAGCAATGAAAGAAGGTTGAGGTCCCTGTTAGGCATATGCGGTCCCAATACCACCCTCTGGCCCTGATCAAAGGCCACAAGGTCTCCTGTAGCACCACGTGTAGTTGCTTTCTACCAGCATAAATTGCAAAATTGGCAGCCACCCCATAACATGGTATATATCGTCGCAGTCTCTTGGATCAGAAGCTGTTCACAGGATAAATGAGAGGGATAGTGAGCACTGTTCATACAACTAGAATCCAGTGTACCAATAAAAGGAACCTGAACAAATAGAAAAGTCCGCAGAACAATATTCCAGATATTACGCTTTGCGTAGACCGACTACAATAGTCATAGGTCCGCAGGAACAGACAGGAGAGAAGGAGACATCGCCGTAAGGATATCTTGCTAGACAAGTGAAAGAAGCGATGGAGCCCTGTGCCTATTAACTTTATATGAAGATAATGCAGTCTTGTCTCTGTGTTGTCACCGGCTTCAGATGCTGAGTCTGATCATCTCTATAAGTGAGGAACGACTGGTATATTTGCATTTATGAGGCATATGACAGACGAAGTTCACATAGCAAAGGCATCGGTAGCTTTCGACTGGCGGTGTCTTGCACACCCTTGGGAAGATGAAGTTAGAATGGCCCAATGACTAGAAGCAGGGAATGTATTCAGGGTCTACGAGTATTCACACTCAGATGAAAAGACAAAGAGTTGCGCAGTTTTTGCGTCGGTACTTAGTTCGTATAGATATTATATGGACCGGCTATGGAAACTCTTGCAGGATATGGATATAACAGTTTCTCTCCCGCTATTAGACAACTAGCAACGGAGAAGAGATCTTATCGATATAACAAGGAATTTTCTACACTTCATAGTCATCGTCGTCTCAGGGAACCGGGTATTAGTAATTATGATTAGAAAGCCTTCCTGATATTACTACGTTATCAAATACCTAATGCTTAACCGTACTTTACTGAGCTCCGAGTTGGTTACCAGTAACAATATATTGATTGTCTCTCTGTCAGTAAGGCACAATCGACACAACTGTGTCAAATGATTTTGATCATTGTTCCTATTCTCCTTTGCTACTATTTGTTCTTTATCCGATAAGATATATCACCTACCCCAGAGCTACCCTAACCACTTGTGCAATGCTTGACGACCCCCAAGGACAAGGATGAATACGACGATTTCGAACGTCATATGGAAGGTAGCGTTATCCTAGCTTATTCTCGCGAACTAGTTGTAGCTATGAGCAGGAAGAGGAAACCCTAACAGTAAAGAAAGGTTAAAAATTATAAAATCAGACAATCTCAAAACGAAATTATCTGCAATTATCCCTTTGGTGAATTTGTTCTAAGCGTTGACAACAAGGTTGTCTGCATCCGGCTGGCCAAGAAAGCCCCCCATGGTTGGCAAGAAAGATATTTTGGAGATGATACAACATCACATACAATAGGCACCACAAAGTATTGATAACCAAGGAATTGATCCTTCTACAGTTAAGGTTCTACACAATACTACTATTAAGGACAGCAGGATAACCAAACGATTTCCACTCTACCATGAGGGTGACAATTTGAACCCAACTTCTGAGACATACGACAACATGGCAGTAAGGTTGATAAGAAAGGACGAAACCTTGAAAGAGGATTTGGATGAAGAAGAAGTTGACCAAGTTTTGACTACAACTTCAGAATAATACTACGTTCCAGGAAGTTATGTCCCTAGTTGAAGTGGAATACCAGTGGTACAACTTCCTTAATAGTTGATAAAAGGCGATCACCATACAAGGTTCAAGGATTACTACAACCGACCACACGAGAAGAAACTAAACAATCCCTTGGATTTCTCGAAAGATATCCAACTCTACTCCAGGGGCCTCAGCATAAGGCCAGACGAACAGCTGGAGATTTCGTAACAGAACTTGACTCTGTTATAGGATGTATTGACCGGACAGCCAAGGAAATGCAAAACCAGCAACATATCGCTTTTGATGCTCTGTCCAACTCTCAACAACGCTTAGTGGGAGACCTAGAAGATATTAGGACCAGAGCAAGGGAAGGAGAAGAACTCGTAGATGAAGAACTAGAAAATTTCCAGAAAACCCATGCAATGGTTACATCAGCACTTAGTACTGCCTAGGAAATGGCAGAATTAAGATGGGGGGCAGATGCAGAAAAGATCTGTCAACAACAAGAGTGACAACGAGAAGTCAGTCAACAATTGCTTACCATCATAGGAACAACTGACTCACAATCCTTAGCTCGAAACCTATTGTTAGAACGAGAAGTTAAGACCTTACAGTCGCATCGTGATGAACAAGTCAGAGAGCTAGGAGCACAAACAGAGGTGACTGAGGACATCGAGGTATGGATTGCAAGAAACCAGCAAGTCAACAGAGAATTTGAAGCCATCAAGCATACAGAAATTGGTGAACGGAAAGAATTAATGGAAATCTTATCAAGCAAGGTTAACCAATGACCAGCAAACATTGATGGAAGAGAAAGAGATCCACATCAAGACCCTGCACCTAAGGAAAGCCAAAACTCTTAAGAAAATCGGCTAGGGAAAGGTAAGGTCTGGGAGATAGAGGAAATAGCAGGAGGACCTAGTAGTGGTGGGAAAGGAGTGCTGGAAGGACCAAGAGTTACCCCTGGACATCCTGATGATGGTGATGATGACGATAACAATAGTTCATCAAGTAGGTCACCAGATGAAGAAAGCTACATCGACCCTGATGAGGACTGAGGGAGATGGTAACAGCAACGGCTAAGACTCAGGCGAGGAGTAACACCAGATCAAGACTTGGACTTCCAACAAATGCAACTTGTTATAGACACAGTAAGGAAAGAACTCGTTAGTGCAAAAGAGATGGACACCACACTACCACAAATATTTGAGGCAATGGACTACCAGAATGTGAAGAGATGGTTACTCCAACGCGAAGATTATTTCCATTGAAAATCACAACATTGGGAAAACACATGAATAGGATACTATACGCAATTAGCCGAACGAATGGAGAAAATCTTAAGTACTTCACAAATTGGTATCAATGTGCCTGGACTGGAGAATTAAGTCATAAAAAGGAAGAAGGGCTTATCCTTTGACAATGTTTCTGTCAGGCAATAACCGAGCGATATGCCAGTACCGCAGAGGATTGTGAGGCACTGAAGGATATAGATAAGGTCAAATATGAGGGAAAAATCTCCAATCTCTTACACAAAGTTGAGAACCTTAATATTAAAGTCCGACTAACCAGTATTGCGTAGTGAAAGAAGTTGGAAGACAAGATACAATTACCGATACTTGAAAGACTGTCATTGTATGAGTATAACCTCGCCAGAGAACGGTTGGCAGCATTAAGAAAATGTAAGGAATGTTACAAGGAATGCAAACTAGATCAACGAGTTTCTACCGAAGAGCAGTCAAGCTAAGTCAAGTCGCGGAAAAAGGACTGGGATAACGAAAAGAGCAGATCCAAATCTAGGTAAAAGTACAAGCAGTACACCATAGCACAATGTGCAGCATACAAGGCAACCAAACAAGAAGGTAGGACCTGAACTACCAGTTAAGCTGATAAGGGGGAGAAACCCACCGAATGGGAAAAGAGGCAGAAGGGTATTGCACAAAATCTTATCAATACCAGAAAACGAGATATGGGATGCACATGATGTGGTTTGAAAAACCATAAATGAAGAACTTTTCGGAAGGATGTGCAGGTCACAGTGATTCAACGGGCTCCATGGAAAGGCACCCGAAAGGAGGACTGCAAAGACCATCAACGCAACCTAGGTCTTATGAGGGTAAACCTGGTAGATGGGAATCAACTACCACCTCAACAGGCACAAGTTGTATGAGTTGCAAGACTCACAAGAGATTGGGAAAACCTTTCAAACCAAGAGATGGAGGATGAAGGAAATTTGGCAACAGCGGCGACGGCGATCAGGTATTCTATATATTGGGTACTCAGCAGGCATGCTAGTTTATAGGGATAGAAGAAACGAGGTCAGCAAAACCTCTCTCAAATAGGAGTGGTAAGGACCCACAACACGTCAAGTAAGGAAAATAAATGATCGTAGACAGACACGTGATCCAGAAACTTAAAAATTCTGCGATTAGGACCAACTTGGGAATAACTCGAAGGACGAAGAAATCATACTCCACAGAGTCAGTAGGGGCGATGGAGATGACCCTTGAGACTGACAAGACATACTTTACTCAGGAGCTTTCCTTCTCACCAGGACATGCTGGATGTACCAGAGACAAGGCGCTATCTTTGCTTCTCTAGGCTGTTGAATCTCCAGACTTGATTTGCAGGTACAGGGTTAGGCATATGCAATTCCAACACCCATGACTGGCCCCGATATAGGCCCCAGACGTCACCTGCAGTACGGTGCGAAGTCGCTAGTTACCAGCAAAAATAACGAAATTGGCAGCTTTACTGTAACAGCTTATACGTCGTCGCCGTCCGTCCGTGTAACGACCCTGCTGGATCTTACAGTAGAGTTAGTGTTATCCCATGCAGGAGCCCGGAACGGTTACAGTTAGGCTAGTCAAGTAACTCTACCAAAAGGTTACCATATGGACCAAGCAAATGGTAATGCATACACTGCGAACTAAAAAGGTATACCGGGTAGATAGGGCAAGTCTACGGTGTGAGTTCGGAAGGTCTCTGAGAGTTCCGGTGAGTTACCCTACCTAAGGTGGGCAGTTAACCTAGCTTTGGGAGTATGGTTTCCATACCTAGGCAAAAATGTTACCCTACTTTTAGATAGGAGTTACCCTACCTGGAGCGTAAAAGGTTATGCGAAGTTTCGGAAAAAGTCATAAGAATGTTTGTTACGTAAGATTATAAAGGAGGTTCGAATCTGGGCTAAATCGGGTTAAACGTTGTTAAGCAACCAACTGAAGTAAATCTTGCCTCTGGTGGATATTGGAAAATCTGGGTCAAACACCCCCCTCTGGCCGCAATGTACAGACAATGCTTCAGGGGCCAATTGAAGGGAAGTTGCTTATTTACTAATAAAAGCCTATGATTGAGGACCGCGGTGTAAGACTGTATAGGTTGTCGCTGTCTTTCCGACCAGAAGCTGTTCGCAGGATATATGAGGGGGCATGGGGCGATTGAATGGTTGCACGCGAAGTTATTCTTGAGTGCACACACCACTTATCCTTATAAGCCTAAGATGGTAGGTATGTAAGGTATACCGGACGCCCGGGAGGGCTCCGGTTAAGTAGGAGACCTTCGACTCCCATATGTCTCCAAAAGACTGTAAGATGTCTGGTGGTTGTTAGCGAGCTCTAGATCGTAGCAGGCTCATCTTAACTGAGTTTCTTATTGTCAGTGGCTGCTGGCAGCGCCCGTATAAGCCAATGGTTTACGTACCTTGTCATCAGAGTCCGTAGACTAGGCTATCATGTCGAAGACAGTAGAAGACGATAGAATTGTTAAACGTAATAGTATCATTGAGTGGCTGTCTAGGAGACTTGCATAGACGAATACGAATGGAACAGTGAGTTCAATATTAGACTAGCTTATCAGTAACCTGTTATTTCACCACTTAAAGGACAACTATGTGAAAGATTTTCTCCTGCAGTTGAATGCATGTATTAGGATACGGCAAGAACACATCACGTTGGATAATGAACTAGAAGAGCCAGCTGAGATTTCGGTGGAATGTTAGCCTGAGGCCCAGAAGGGGTGGGCATGCTCGCGATGGTGGTGACGTTAGGAGTGAGGAAGAGGAGCTGGCAATATAATACTACTTAAATATATGCGAGACCTCTACTCCTCAGACGATCAACTATCAACTCGAGAACGTATTCGAGTAAAGCTGCGGCTTAATGACCTCAAGTTTCCTAGTCAAGGATTTCTTTCTTACATATTTGTTCTTCATTTTGCATACGAAGAAAGCTTCGGTACGGCTGCATCCTTGGAATCCATCTTCCCACAGGAAGCCCCCGTTACAGTTCGACCAGAAGCTGTTCGCAGGATATATGAGAGGGGTAGGATGCACTACTCATACAGCTGGAATCCAGTACATGATTAAAATGATATCTGCGTGAGTGGAAAAGCCTACCGAATCAGAAAACAATAATGCTTCACTTTGACCGCCTATAAATAGTTATAAGTCTGCAAGACCAGATGGGAGTAAAGAAGACATAGCTGCAAGTCCATTCTCGCTGGTTAAATCACAGAAGCGATGGAGCACTAACCCTACCAACTCTACGTAAAGATAATGCATTGATGCCTCTGTGTTGTCACCATTGTCTGATATTGAAACTGATCACCTCAATGAAAGAGGAATGACTGGTATGTTCGCATTTGGGTGGTACACTCATACTAAGTTCATATGGCATAGGTATCGTTAACTCCCCACTGGCGGAGTCTTGCACAACCTCAGGAAGACAGAGTTATAATTACCGAATGACCCAAAGCGGGGAAATATTCAGGGTCTACGAGTGTTCGCACTCAGGATTGATAAGACCAAGGACTTGTAGTTGCTGCCGTGGTACTTAGTTAGCTTAGGTATTAGATTTACCAGCCGCGGGAACTCACGTGGGATATAAATGTAAGAGTTCCTCCTTAGCTGTTAGACAGACTGCAACGGAGAAGATATCTTATCAATATAACAAGTTATTGTCTACACATCATACTATTAGTAGTTTCAGCGAAAACGAGTATTAGCGATGAAATTGTGATGCCTTCCTGACACTACCCCGTTATTGAACACTTATAAATGCTTAACCTTACTCTACTGAGCTCTGAGTTGATAACCCGTAACATACAGATATGTGAATGCTGTGACGGATATGATCTCATAACATGAGGGTGGATAACAAACGCTGGAAGGATTGAACAAGGTACTTGGTCAGCCCTATGCACCTGATAGCAATACTATGTACCTGTCTGGACGATCGTGAATACCCCCTAGAAAGCACCTGCAGGTTGCAAAGGCAGGACAAGAGGAAACCCTTCAGCAAGGGATAAAGACCGCTAGTTGTGTGCTGCCTCATAACTTAAATGTGAAGTTGTGGATGGAAGGAAGCGCAAGTAACCTAAAAACTGCTTACTTTCTTCTGGAGTGTTGGTGAAACCACCAGAGACCAGGTTAAAAGCCCCATTAAACGAAAGGCTAATGGAACTAGTTTGGCTGAGAAGGTATAATTGACCAAATCTATACGGGCATGGTCTCAAGCAATCATGAAATTATCACAAAAACGAATATTCAAATAATACATTAAGGTGAGAAAGAGGGTACAAATTCCTGGACGGAGAAGATATGATTGCCTAGAGGCCATAGCACACAGTCAAACGGAAACAAAATGAATCCCGGTTGGCCTATTATCAGGTTCTTGTTCTAATATCTTCCTTATCAATGCTTCTCTTGTACGAGAGTATGACATGCCCTACAAAACGAGACGATCGTCTACCAAAATTTCAGGATTTAATGATTCCATCACGCAAAGCGATGGAATGCACTTCATTTGTCTACTATTATTAGAGATAGGGACAAAATCTCACTGATCAGAAACTTCTTGTGAAATTGTAAATGTTGGAAATTATAACCTAATCATTCCTTTTAAAAGGTGTAAGGAACAACACATGTCACATATCGCGAACACTGAAGAATGGGATTTACCTGAAGATGCATGTTTAAATCACATAATCGACGAAGGGCAGGAAAAGATGTAGAAATATGACGAAACTGTAGTCCTAGACAAATACACCGTAGTTATTGGTCGTCTACAGTGTAAGGATGAACCGTGTGAAAACATCCTTCACAAAATCCCTTAACATCACTAGGAGTATGTCCAACTAATAGAAGATGAAGTCGCTACCCTAATGCTTCCTCGATGGAAATGGGTTAATGCTACTACGATTAAGAATGGAGAAGAACCTTCTTGGAGTCCCATCTGCCCATTGTTGGCAATGCAACAAAAAGAACTCTGGAAATATTAGGATGCAATGTTGTAATAAGAAAATATTCAACCAAGTTAATCGCCTGCCAGAGCTCCGATTCTTTTCATATTAAAAGCAGATAGAAAATTACAACTGGTAGTTTATTAGTGTCGTTGGATCTCATTCACCAATGCTGATAGCTACCCAATACAGATTCTGAGAGAACTCCGAGACCATGTGGAAGGATCCCAGATCATTTTCGAAACTGATCTCAAAAAGGGTTATTACTTGGTAAGAATGGCTAAAGGCTATGAATGGTAAACAGTATTCCGGTACTGTTATGGACATTATGAATATAGAGTTATGGCTTTTGGATTAATTAATGCAACTGCCACCTTCCAATCAGTGATTGACGACGTACTGCACAAATCTTTGGACCAAGCAGTTGTCATGTATGGAGAAAGATATTCTGATATATTCAGAAAATGAGAAGGATCATATTTGACTGGTCAAAAAGGTTTTACAGAAACCACAGGAGAACCAGCTTGTGATAAACGTGGAGAAATCTATATTCCACAAGATAGAAGTTGAATTCCTCTGCTACATTATTAATACTAAAGATGTGGAAAGAAGTAAAAAAAAGGTTAAAGCCAGCAGGGAAAGGAAGGCACCAAGCTTGGTAAAAGCAGTTCAAATCTTTTTCGGGTTTGCTAATTTTGACGGACGTTTCTTAGAAAATTTCTCTATGATTTGAAAACCAATTACTGAAACCCTAAACGATTCCCCCACAAAACTTTAGTAAGGCCTGTAGCAGAACGAGGATTGTGAAGTTCTAAAAGAGAAATTCTTTACTGCTCCTATACTTTGTCAATTCCACAGTCAATTGGACATGGTGGTAGAAACTGGTGCTAGGGATTTCGCTATCCCTTATTTTCTATCCCAGTTCCAAAATAAAAACTTCCATCGCGTGGCATTTCATTCTTGAATATTGAATTCTGCCGAATGAAACAACGAAATCCACGACAAGGAGTTATTAACAATAATGGAAGGATTCCAGGAATGGAGACATTATCTTTTAGGAACCGAAAAGCCGGTTACGGTTTATACATACCATCAATAGTTACAACATTTCCTTACTACAAAAATAGAAGAACGGAAGAGAGATCTGTTGGGCACAAGCCTTAGTATAATACAATTTCAAAATTGTTTATCGACCTGGAGCAAGAGGAGTAAAGCCTGATGCCTTGAGTAGACCGCTGGAGCACCGTTTAGAGGAGGGAGTTGCGCATAGTAAGCAATCTATTTTAAAGTCTAAAGATTTTCAACGGAGAGTGATGAAGATGAAGGGATAAAAATGGAAGAAGAATTGCAGACGCTCTACAACATATGGATCATAAAATTAAGCTAAGAAGCTACAATATCTACAAAAGGATCGCGAATGGCAGCAGGTCATGACCTCTACGTGCCAAACGATGCCTCACTTCCAGCGCAGGGACAATTACTAATAATACAGGTATAGCTGTCAGCCTACTGCAAGAAACTTATGGAAGAATCGCGACTCGCAGTGGAACGGACTTGTAAGTAAGAAGGTAGTTGAGGTTGGAGCTGGAGCTATCAATGCAGACAATACTGGAGAACCCAAGATACTCTTACGAAACCACAGCTTTGAAGACTACCACGTACGACAGGGGGACTGCATAGCGTATCTAATAGTAACTTAAATCAACAACTTAGAAATGATGGAAGTGAAAGAGTTGTACCAAACAGAACACACAAGCCATGGGTTCGGATGCACTGATTTTATCCTAGCAAGGATGGTTGGCAGAACCATCTATGCCTACAAATAGTATACTGCAAGGAAATCCAGGAAGTGGTGAATATTATGATAAATCGGATGAATGAAACAATCCTCAAGCGAGACAAGAAAATGTCTCAATGCCTATTGAATTGCTTGAACGATACAATCTTAATAGACTCTATGGAGTATACGGTTGCAATATTAAAAGTCTATTCTGGGCACATTAAGACAGGAGGTGTTTGGCAAGACAGAAGAGAGGTAGAGATTCTTGTCCTTAATTCTCCTAAGTAAGGTGGGCAGTAGCTCCTATATATATACAGGATTGCATCCTCTGCATACACTCCTTGTATCCTAAGAAATAATAGGGAAAACATAGGAAGAAACATAAGTGCGACTGTGTTTGACCCTGAGGAATCTGGCAAGGAAATCCCCAATAATGTGCTTTAATTTAAAGAGGTGAGAGCAATATAACAGTAAGTCTGAAGAAATAATTGTAGGTTAAAAGAACTGGAAAGTATCCATAAAGACGGAGAAATATCTTGAAATACAATAAAGAAAACACATATGATAATTCTGATCGCTATCATGATATATTCAATGAAATATAGGTCATATATGTCCTAACTGTAGTAATGTTCTCGGCGTATAGGTAAAGCCGTAACACTAACCAAGTGTGAGAATACGCAATATTATCAAAGTAAAATAAACATATGAAACGAAGGAAAACTTTCAACCATGGCTAACTCCAATCTCGCACAAGTCGAAGTGAAGTTATTTTCTAATGAATTCCTTGCCAAAGTCTTAGTTGCTGCGTGGTAAGATCAAGAATGGGGAAAAGAAGAAAAGAAGTTAGAAATCTTGGAACTGAAAGGGAAAACGTTACCAAAACAATGGCAACTAAACGAGAGGTATTTCTGGTACAAAAAATCGTCTTTATGTACCAAACAATGAAAAATTACGAACAGTAATCAAAAAGGAATGCCTTGATTTCGAAGTGACTGGACATTTTGGTCAAGAAAAGACTCTAGAAATAATCACAGGAGATTTTACTGGAAAAGCTTGGCAAGTTGGATAAACAACTACATACAATCATAAGATGAGTGTCAGCAAAACATGTCTCCACGACAAGCCAGGTACGGGCTATTACAACTACTACAAGTCCCTAATGTGGCATGGGCTTCACTATCTACCGACTTTATGACCCACCAACTGCAATTGCAAGAGCATAAACAAATTATGGTTGGAGTATGGTGAACTTTTTGATTCTTTTTATATGTTTATTTTACTTTGATATTATCTTGTATTCTCATACTTGGTTAGTGTTATGGCTATACCTATACCCCGAGAACATTACTACAGCTAGGACATGTATGATGTATATTTTATTAAATATTTCATGATAACCATCAGAATTATCGCATGTGTTTTCTATATGGATTTTGGGATATTTCTCTGTCTTGATGCATACTTTCCGGTTCTTTTAACTGATAATTATTTCTTCAGACTTACGGTTATATCGCTCACACCCCTTTAAATTAATGTACATTACTTGGGATTTCCTTGGCTGATTCTCAAGGTCAAACATGGTCGCGCTTATGTATCTTCCAATGTTTTCATTATTATTTCTTAAGATACAAGGAGTGTACATGGAGGATGCAAACCTGTATATATAGGAGCTACTAGAACTGCTCACCTCGCTTAGGAGAATTAAGGTCAAGAATCTTTTCCAATCTTCCTTCATACCTTCATACCTCCTCACTTAATGTGCCCGCAATACACTTTTAGTATTTTGACAGTGTACTCTATATAGTCTATTAAGATCATATCATTCAGACAATTCAATAGAGTAGACAGATTTACAAAAATGGCCCATTTCATTGGCCTACATGAAAATGCGACTGCCAAAGATGTGGAAAAGGTTTTCCTAAAGGAAATATAGAAACAACAGTGGTTGCCAACAGAAATAGTATTGGACATGGAGGGGAGGTTTTGTGGAGATTTTGGGAAATCATTGCGCAAGCTACTGTGGATAAAGTGAAAAATGTCAACCGCATACCACACAGAGACCGTTGGAAAAACTGAGAGGACCAAGCAAGTATTAGAAGGATAGCTGTAAAATTTTATCAATTACAATCAGAACAGTTAGTATCAACATCTCCAATGAGCAGGACATGTGTACAACAACTCGGCCACAAATGCCAACATAATGTCACCATTTATTGCTAACTATGCGTTCCCACAACTGACTGAATGAATGAGAGCAAGGGAAGCACAAAATCTGGGAGCTGCAATATACCCGCATTGGATGAACACAATACACCTGAATGTAGCTGAGATGTTGGAACATACCAGGGAAGCCATGAGGAAATACTACGACGAAAGAGCAACAGAACAGCCAGTTATAAAAATCAGTGACAAGGCGATGTTGAATGCAAAGAACATCCGCTCCAAACGACCATCCAAAAAGCTAAGTCCTTAGTTTTGCGCTAAGTTTATATGGCAAAAGCATCGCTAGCTTTCAACCGGCAGAGTCTTACACACCATCAGGAAGAAGAAGGTATAATTGCCAATTGACCAGAAGCGCGGAAAGTATTCAGGGTATGCAAGTGTTCACATAAGGTTGATAAGGCAAACAGCTGCGCCGTTGTTGTGGAGGTACTTAGTTGGTATAGGTATTAGATGTAAGGGCTGCGGAAACTCACACATGATATAAATATAGGAGTTCCTCCACCGCTATTAGACAACCAGTAACAGAGAAGAGATCTTATCAATATAACAAGTTATTTTCTACACTTCATATTCTTAGTATTCTTAGCAAACCGAGTATTAGCGATTACAATTGCGTAGCGTTCCTGACATCACTCCTTGTTCGAATACTTAATGCTTAATCATATTCTACCGAGGTCTGAGTTGGTTACCAGTAATTGTCCTAAGCTCTATAGACCACAGGCCGATGACACGAGAAAGGTTTAGTAAGAAGGGATCATGATACTGTTTCTAGTGTTTATTCCCACCTCCCCCTTCCAAAAGAGAAAGATGGAAAGTAGTCAGGAAAATAGGCGGGAAGTGGCTTGTACTCTGATTTGAGTAACCCAGGTATATTTTTATAGAATATTAAACTGTATCTTATTGTTAGGAATCAATGAAGACTATACTGAATTTAGTTGAACTCATGCTTATTAAGCAAAGACCCACAATAGCAATCTACTTCCCGTATGTACCTAGTATGTAACTAGGACTATTTGCAGAAGTTAGTATTATGGTACCTACTGACACTTTTTAGATTTGTTTTTTTATTTTATCTTCTTGTATGTATTTGATGGTTCTACGTAAAGTAAGGAACCCGGGCCCTGATGTACCGCCAAGTATGTAAGCCCTTAACCTCCTCCTCTGCCCAGACTGCGAGCAGTGACATGAAAAACCATCAAGTAAAAAAATCAACACCAGCCAGACAGGTGCCCGATCCACAGATCCTACGACTTGAACGCAGAGGGGTCTCGCCTAGATCCAAGCCAACTCCTGAAAAACCAGTCAATGTAAAAAACTCCCCTACCTGGCTGCCACATTACCGTGCATACGGCCACTATATACAAAGGATACCTCAAACAATTCCTACTGAACAAAGAAAACAACCTAACCGCAAGAAAGCCAAGAACCTAAAATCCAACCAAAAGCCACCCCGACCAGGAAGCGAAAGTGGATAAACGTATCCGTGGGCACTTATGTCACCAGCTAACCCCACTGAAGCGACCTAACAGCAACCTACCGAGCCTACAGCGAAGTGAACAGAGCGCTGCGGGCTCTGGAGAAAGGAAGAGCAAGGTGTGATGGAGCCAACCGAGTTGGCAAAAGGAGGATCGTGGTGGGGGAGAGGATGCCAGCCTCCGTAGTATGATATGAGTGGATGAACCAACGAAGAGGGAGGAGGATGGAAGCGGGCCCCCAGACCGAAGCAACTATCGGTATTGTTGACTCTGTTGCTGTTACAACCACAGCGAAAGAAAAAACCACCCCAAATTTTTTGCCAAGCTTCTACCTCATTGGTGTACAACCAATCCTCACTGCTTCACCCTTTCACCTTAAAGTTTTTTATCAACAAATCATCCCCCTCTTATTTGTTTCCATCACCTTTGTCAACTGAGTTTCTTCCCAGGACTCTCTGATGTCTCATAGACATAGGGGCAGAGGGAGGGGTGGTTCAAACCCCTTGGCCACCCCCTTCAACCCACCTTTTCACCCAAACAACCCATCCTCACCTGATGACACTCATATGGATGAAGGCATTGCCTCCCCAGTCCAGACACTGCCTGCTCCTCCTTCTTCTGCCGCATTAGGAGAGGAATACCCTGCTTTCAAAACTTTTTCACCATGGGCAGTTGGTAGTGTGGAAAACATCAACCTTGGCCTTTCCCTACACACAACCAGACTTGAAGAAGCCTTCCTAGCCCTCCAGAAGCACCTTATGGTGGTTCAGAATCGCCATATCACACACATTCAGACCCTGCAGGATCAAGTTGCTATCCTCACCTCTCAAGTTGCGTACCTTGAGTACCAACTACAACGCCAACCACCAGCACCACGCCAACAACTCACCTTAACGCCTCCACCACCACAGTAAACCTGGGCCCAGGAACCTGCCAGAGCAGTCCCAGCCAAACCTTCTACCACTTGACCAAACAAAACTGCACCAGCTGCTGTTTTGACCAAACATGTCGGTACCATTGTCATTAAAAGAGATGGCTCAATCCTACCCGATACAACCAGCCCCCTCAACATCCGTGATACAATCGACACGGCAATCAAGAAGCCCCTCATTGCAACAATTGAGTTCATGGCCAACAACCATGTCCTCCACCTCACAAAGAACAATACACCTGCCTCCTCTGTCCTCAAAGCTCAGCGCTCTGCTATTGAGGAAGCCATCAGACCCAACATACCAGCTGCCACTGGCCTCAGAAAAGATGAAATCTTGCACAAGGTCATCCTACACGGCATTCCTACCTCTACCCCCTTCAACACAGTTCAGTCTGAGATTGAAGAGTTCAATCCACGCACCAACCTCCCCCACCCTCCCAGATGGCTCACTACAGGAGCCCAACGCCAGGACAAAGCAGCATCTGCTATTGTCCTCACCATTGCCAGCAAAGAGTCTACAGAAAAAGCACTCACCAGAGGCCTTACTCTTGGGGAAGAAGTTCAAAGTTTAACACTACTTGTCCTTTGGTCCTGACACCCAATGCACCAAATGCTTGGCCTTTGGCCACCACCCCTCCTAGTGCACTGGCACCCAACGTTGCAACATTTGCTCAATGAAACACCCGGTGCACCTCCAATCCTGAGGTAAATCAGATTGCTCTACCAAGGGCAAAGCATGTCTTCACACTACAATCCTATGCAGCAACTGTGGCGACTCTCACCAAGCCAACTCTCAGCAGTGTCCCACTTACCTTACCGCCCACCAAGCAGCAATTGAGAGAAGGAACAGGGCTACTTAGGTTATTACATGTATTTCCTTCTATTAGTTAGGCATCAGGCGGAGTGGAGGATTTTCATTGTTTAGGAGCCGTTAGCGCTTGGAAGGTGGTCCAAACGAAAGAGTACGACTATCATGTAAGAGCAAGATTTCAGGGACTAGGTACAAAGAGGTGTACCGTTATGTACGTTAGTTGTGCTTCATAGTCCCCGGGGCTCCTCAAGCGTAATGAGATATAATAATAATAATAACTATCGGTATCATGTTCGTGTCTGTACCCGGCGGTCTGCAAAGAGAAGAGCTGCGAAATTGACTGAAGCGTGGCGGAGGAAGTCAAGAGGAAGCAGACCGTAAGATTTCTGATTGCGAACCGTTATCCCAGCCGTCTGAAGCAGCAGCAGGAGAGCGAGCAACTGTGGAACCCTAAGCGAGGAGCAAAGAATCAGGAGTGCAGGAGAGCCTGAAGGCAAAAGGGAGAGCGGGGAAGAAGGCCAAGCCCAAAGGCAGGCGAAATGAAGGAGGAACAATGGGGGAGGACAGGGGGCCCAAGTGCCCAGAGGGGGGGGGGAACGGGCAATAGCCCACAATAGTTGGGGGTGGTATTACGATTTCAATCGTGTGGAAAATAGCCGACATGGTCGATGTGTGGTACCTACTTACACAATAGTACAGTAATATATTTATTAAGTATGTGATATTAAGCAAGGTGATGATCATCCACAACTCCTACTTTCCTCTCACTGGACATTATGTCCTAATCAGGAACACCAAAAGAAGACCAAGAACTATCATCACAGTTCTGCTCTGCTCTCCCCTTTAGCTGGAAGAGGAACTGTATCTATTCTTCTGCTTTTGATCATCAGGCCATCTACTCTGCACTCACTTTGAGGCTTTCAGGCCCCAGGATAGCCTTGTTGGCTCCCATCATCACTTCCAGCCTCTCTCTCATGATGCTGGCTGTTAGGCATATGCGATTCCAAGACAACTCTCTGGCCACAATAAAGGGCACGTACCTCCCCAGCTGCACCATGTGTAGTTGCTTGCTACTACCAAAAATCGAAAATTGATGGCCTCCCCGTAACACAGTATCCATTGTCACCCTTGGTTTGACCAGGAGCTGTTTGCATGATACATGAGAGAGGCATTAAGTACTACTCATACAACTGGAAACCAGGGTACCATACATAAACATGCCAGATATATATTAAAAACTGCAGAACAAGATTGGGATATTGGGCTTCACGTGGACTCATGCTCCGTCTCCGTTACAACCACAGCGATTGAAAAAACCCCACCAAGTTTTTCGCCAAGGCTTTCTCTCATTGGCTGAAAACCTTTTCTCGCAGCTTCCTCGCTTACCCCTCACAGGGAAAGCCTTTACTCTACAATTATGTCCGCTTCGCCCGGTCCCTCCCGCAAGGGAAAAGGAAAGGGCCAAAGGCGCAACCCAAATCCTCCCTCCTATGGGTCTAGATTCACGCCCCTTGGTGGTGTTGAAACTTCCCTCCCCCCCATCTTCCCATCGTTCCCTCCTGGAGAACCTAACCCTCAAAAACGACCACGCAGCAACACCCAGCCCCATCTCCCAGTCCTCACAAAAGATGGTGAGGAGATCGATCACATGGATCCCACCTACTTCCACAGTCTTTTTGTGAAGTGTGCCATGGAACTACAGATACCAGAATTCGAGACCTCACCTGAAGTGGCCATCCTGCTTCAAGTGTTTCGTCAAACCAATACCGCATACAGGAGAGCCCTGGACTCTGTCACTCAGGAGCTCATGTCTCTTCGCGAGGAAATCGAGGTCCTTCACATCACGGACCCCAACCGCCCTGTCGCCCCCACCACGGCCGCCTCGCCACCCCAACCTCCCCAGGCCTCTGAGATTCCGCCCTCGCCACCCGCCGCCCATGCTCCTCCTGCGCCGCCTGCACACATACCCTCCTCTGGTCCTCCCATCTGGGCCACTGTCGCGAGGAAAGGCAGGAAGAGAAAACCTTCCCATACTCCCAAGCCTACTGCAACAGAGGCGAAGCCCCTTGACCCTTCTAAGGCCCCACAGCCCAAGAGGTCCATCACCATGAGAGAGAGACGCCTTGTCATCAAACGTGATGGCTCCCCCCTCACCTCTACTGCCATCCAGGTCAGAGACAGCATCAACACTGCCCTCTCAGCCACCTACGTTCAGACTGTGTCGCTTGAAGGCGGCAATGTCACTCTTACTACCATGGATAATGTGAAGGCCTCCGCGCTTAACAGCAGGATCTCTTCCTTCCTCCACCTAATCCCTGGAACCACCACTGTCCATTTGGACACCCCAGCCACGCACCTCTTAGTCCATGGCATACCTACTCAGTACCCCCTGGCCACCATCGCCACTGAACTCACCACATTCAATACTGGGTTAGCCCTCACACAGCAACCCAGATGGCTCACCTTTGATAACTCCCGCGCCGGCAAAGCGGCCTCGACCATAGTCATTTCAATCACCAGCTCAAAGGCATCCAACTTTGTCAACAAGAGACTCTCTGCCTTCTCCTCCAACTACAGGTCTGAACGACGCCTTCGCTTCAACTCCTTCACCCAGTGCTCAAACTGCCACCGTTTTGGCCATCATAGCACCAAGTGCTCCAACCCAGCAACCTGTCGCTGGTGCACTATCAGAGATCCCACTTGGGATCACTCCTGCCCCACAGCCACCTGTCGTGTTCGCGGTCGCCCTTGCAGTCAGCTTACTGTCAGGTGTGTCAACTGTGGTGGACCCCTTGACGCCCACTCTACCATCTGCCTTTCCCGCCCCCAGCGCCCTGGTTTGGCCCCTGAGGAGGTGGAGGAGGAAGTCAGCATGGTCGGCACTTAACTCAACTGGCGGGTTTGCTGGTTTGGTTTATTTCTTTACTTTTCAGCTGGCATCTTACTGCGCTATTCGAGGCTTGACATCAGGGCAGGTTTGTTGTCCCGGGATGTTCTTTCATTTCTAGTTGGGAGTTTGAGTCCTTCCTTTGGTTGGATTTATTCGTTTGACCTTCGGTCCTTTTGTGACTAACCTGGCTGCCCCTGCTGGTTCGTGAAAGGGATTTTCATTACTGGTTTTTGTTAGTCATCGTTTGCGATACTTGCGGATATGTTTCCGCTAAGACGATGGAGGGGTGGAGAGTTTTGAGTTTTGTTGTTTCCTTTGTAACTGCGTTGGAATTAAGGCTTTTTGTATGCCGTAGCACAAGCTACATGTACGTTTTTGAGCCAGAATCAATAAACTTATGAAGGAAAAAAAAAAAAAAAAAAAAAGCCCTTCACATGGACTAACTATGAATAGTCATATATTTAGAAGAACGGACATGAGTTATGGAGACGTTGCCGTAAAGACATCTTAGTAGGTAAATCAAAGAAGCGATGGAGCACTAAGCCTACCAACTCTTACATGAAGACAATGCACTCATGACTCAGTTTTGTCAACGGTGTCTGATGCTGAGACTAATCATCTCGATAACAAAGGAACCACTGGTATGTTGGCATTTGGGCACCATATTTCTGACTAAGTTCTTATGGCAAAGGCAGTGATACCTTTCGACTTGCAGAGTCTTGCACACACTAAGGAAGACATAGGTATAATACCCATATGACCAGAAGCGGGAAAAGTACTCATGGTCTATGAGCGTCACACTTAGATTGATAAGACGAAAAACAAGTAGTTGTTGTGGAAGTACTTAGTTAGTATTGGCATTAGATGTACTGGCCGCAGAAACTCCCGCAGGATATAAATATAAGAGTTCCTCCCTAGCAATTAGTCGAACCAGTAACGGAGAAGAGATCTTATCAATATAGGAAGTTATTATATACACTTTATACACTCAGTAGTTTTAGCATTCTGAGTATTTGCGATTACAATTACCAGTTCTTCCTGACATTTCTGCGTTATCAAATACTTTAAACGCTTAACCATACTCTTTCTAGCTCTGACTTCGTTACCGGTACCAGTATATTGATACTCTCTCCATCACGAAGGCACAAATTGACACAAAGCATGTCAAATGATCTTGACCATTCTTGCTATTATTCTTTGCTACCATTTGTTCTTATTGGTACAGGACCAGCTGTCTATCGATGTGCTACCCAAATCGCTTAATAATTACTTGACAACTCCTTAAGACAAGAAAGAATACGGGGATTTCGAACCTAGTCGTGCAGGCAGTGTTTTACTAGCTTGTGCTAGTAAACCTGTGGTGGTCACATGCCACTATCCGAAACCCAAAACCAAAAGAACAATAGAAAACCATATAACAAGGAAATCCCAGATTGGACTTATTTGGAAAGACCTCTTCGTTGAATTAGTCTTAAACTTCGATAGGGAAGTTACACCAATTGCTCTGGCCAAGAGCGCCCCACATAGTTGCTAAGGAGGATGTCGCTGAGTAAATAGAATGTCACATAGGATGGATACGCCAAAGCATTAATCACCAAGGTATATATCCTTTCACCATTAAAGTCCTACATGATAAAAGGGTTAAAGACGGTTTGATAACCACAAAATATCTAATCTACTGCGAGGTCTACCATTTAATCACTACCTCAAAGACCTACGCTGACATGGCCTCAAGGTTGACGGATGAAGACTAACTCATGGGAAAGGAGATGGACGAAGAAAAAGATGACCAAGTTTCAACTACAACGAGGGAACAACAATTTGTTCATGGAAGTTATGTCCCAAGCCGAAGCGGAACACTGGTAGTAAGGCCCCCTTCAGGAGTTGATAACAAGCGATCACAATCTAAGATCAGGGGGTTGCTACAACCAACGCCAGGAGCTCAAACTAGACTATTGTCAGGATTACGTGAAAGATATTCAACTCCATTCCAGGGACTACAACATCAAAGTCGGCGAACAACGTGAGATTTCCTATCAGATCAAGACTCTGTAATAGGACTGATTGACCAAACAGCAAAGGTGACACAAGGCCAACAACATATCGTCTTTAACACTCTGTTAAACTCTCAAAAACGTTTCGTGGGAGACCTTGAAGTTATTAGGACAAGAGTAATCGATGGGGAAGAACTAGTGGATGAGGAACCTGAGAATGTACAGAAAAGCCATGCTATGATCACCTTGGCACTTGGTACTGCATGAGACTGGGCAGAGTAAAGGCGGATAACGGAAGCAGAACAGAAGCATCAACACCAGGAGTGACAACCAGAAGTCAGTCAACAATTACATACTGCCATAGAAGCAACTGATGCACAATCCTTTCCTTGAGAACTTTTGCTAGACTAAAATGTTAAAACCTTGCAGTCACATCCAGATGAAATAGCATGAGAATTAGCATAAGGAAACAAAGTGATCGTGTATGTTACGGGGTGAATAGCAAGAAACCATTGGGTAAACAAAGTATTTGAAAGCCCGCAAGGGTGTTCAGATCCGTGAATTGAAAGAATTGCGGGAATCATTATAGGCCATGTTTCACCATCGACCAGCAGACGTTGACAGAGGAGGAAGTGATTGACCTCTAAGTCCTACACCGGATGAAAGCCAAGTTCCCCAAGAAGACAGAAAATTGAAAGAAAATGCCCCAGAATGATGGGAAATGGAAGAAGAGTCTAGCGGAGGTGGGAAGAGACCCGCGGGAGGACCAAGGAATACTCCTGGGCGTCGTGATGAGGACTATGACAATAGCTCATCAAGTAGCTCCACAGGCAAAGAAAGCTACAATGACAATAATCAAGACTGACAAAAATGGCAACCAAGATGGCGACGATTTGTGCGAGGATTGACACCAGAACAAGACTTGGACTTCAAATCAATGCAGCAAGTTAGAGATGCAGTGAGTAAAGGAATGGCTGGCGTAAGAAAAAAAGATCACATACTACCGCAATTATTCGAGGCGAAGGATTACCAGCATGTGAAGACCTTGATTTCACCAATGCGAAGATTATTTCTGATGAAAGCCACAACATTTGGAAAAACACATGCATAGAATATAATATGTAATTAGTCGAACTATGTGAGGAAATCTCACACACTTCATGAATTGGTATCAATACGCAATGATAGCTGAATTAGGCCATAAAAGGGTGGAAGGACTTATCCTTTAACAACGTTTCTGTCCGGAAAACTACCAAACAATATGCCAGTACCGCAGAGGACCAGGAGGCACTAGGGGATATGGATAAAGTTAAATATAAGGAAAAGATTTCAAATCTCTGATTAATAATAGAAACCATAATATTAAGATACAATTAACTAGTATTGTGTGGCGGGAAGGGCGAGAAGACAAGGTACTATTACCTTTAATGGAAAGACTGTCCTTAAAAAAGTATGACCACAAGACAGAATGGTTGGCAGCATTGGGAGAATGTGTGGAACGTTATGAAGACAGGAAACGGGATCAATGAGTCTCTACCCGAGAGCAGTCAAGCCAAGTCAAGTCAACAAAACGGAAGTATCGCGATGACGAAAAGGATAGATACAAACCTACTAAAAAACACCAGCAGTACACGAAGGCTGAGCGAGCCGCACACAAGGCTACCAAACACCAATATAGGACCTCAACATTGAATAAGGCTGATAAGGCATGAAAGCCCACAGAATGGGAAAAAGGTGTACAAGGGCATTACTAAAAACCTCATTGATGCTAGAAAACGGGATATGGGAAGTACACTATGTGGTTTAACAAACTATAAATAGAAGACAGGTCGAAAGAATGCCCGCATAACAGCGATCTATTGGGTTGCCAGAAAACAGACCTACCAAGAGGACCAAAACGACCATCAACATAATAAAGATTCCCTGCGTGTAAATCTGGTCAAGGGAAACCAACATGTACCTCCTCAGGTACAGATCGCAACCGTGGCAAAACCCCCAAGCGTACAGGAAATGCTTTCAAATCTTGAAATGGAGGATTAGTCAAAGTGGCACCGACAGTGACTGTGATCAGGTATTCCAGGTGTGTGGTGCTCAACTGGCACACATGTCTACATGTAGCGAAGAATTGATACGGGAAAACTCCTCCTACCAACGGGTAGTAAGGAGCAGTGACACAACAAGCTGGGAAAATAAATGATGCTACTCTGACACGTGTTCGGGAAACTTAAATGTTTCCTACAAGGACGCACTTGCGATTAAAAACAAAGTGATCAGAAATCATACTAGGTAGAGTTGGTAAGAGCAAGGGAAGGACTTTCCAATAGCCAGCGAGGCAATACTTCGTCTAACCATCAGTCATGGGAACTGGTGTTATGGAACAAGGTTCTAGTCCTGTGATAGAGTACGAGTTCCCGTAAATTGATTTGCAGGTACCGATATGTAAATTCTGTGACAGATATAGTCCAATGAAATCAGTGGATAGAACAAACGCTGGAACGATAGAACATAGTAATTGGTCAGCCGTATGCATCTGATGACAACATCTTATACCTATCTGAATGATTATCGATACCCCCCAGACTGGATCTGCAAGTTGCAAAAACTGGATGAGGGGGAATGTTTTGGCAAAGGATTAAGACAACTGGTAGTAGACTGCATGATGACCAAAATATGAAGTTGTTGATCCAGAGAAGGGCCTGCAACGCAAAGTCGGTGAGCTCTCTTCTCAAGTCTGGGTAAAACGCTAAGAGACGAGGTCAGAAGTCCCCTTAAGTGGAAACGCAAACTGAATTAGTTCGGCAGAGGAGGTCTAATTGACCAGAACTTTGAGAGCATAGTCTCAAACATCTACAAAATGTGACAAAAATGAAAAGCCAATCATTTCATGGAGTTGAGAAAGAGAGCGAAAATACTGTGAAAAAAAAGATACTACTGCCAGGAAGGCAATGTGCACAACAAAATGAAAGGGACAAGAATCCAGGTTCACATCTTATTTGATTCTGCTTCTAATTGTTACGGGTAACCAACTCAGTGCTCAGAAGAATAAGTTTAAGCGTTTTAAGTGTTCGATAACCGAGTAGTGTCAGGAAGGCATGGTAATTTAATTGCTAATACTAATTTTCGCTGGAACTACTAAGAGTATGAAGTGTAGACAATAACTTGTTATATTGATAAGATCTCTCCTCTGTTGCTGTCTGTCTAATAGCTGGGAAGGAACTTTTATATTAATATCCTGCGTGAGTGCGAACACTCGTAGACCCTGAATACTTCCCCACTATCAAGATTCCAGACTAACTTAACTATTTCGCACTATGTCTCAGGTACGAGTCATAGGGTTTGATTTGTTATATGGTTTTATGATTGTATGCGCATGACCTGTTTAGAGGTCATGGGATGTTTTACATGACTCACAGTTGTAAGTCATATATTATTGTTACGCGAATGACCCATTTTGGGTCATCTGATGTTATGTTTTCACATGAGTTGCGCTAGCAACTCATAGTCATATGTTTATTGTGCAATGACTCCTTTGAGTCATAAGATGTTACGCGAGTATATGAGTCACAGTTGTGACTCATAATAGTTATTTGGATTTGTAAGCGGGTTGTGGGAAGATCTATATAAGGACGGACTTGCGTCATGAAGATAGACATCAACCACGTCCGCTATCCTCCTCGCGATTGAAATCGCAATACCACCTTCCACTATTGTGGGCTTCGGCCCCCCC
>QLOI01002165.1:4097-34014 GCA_003313605.1 Tuber umbilicatum | reverse complement strand
AGGGCGTCCGTCGGTTGGGGTGGGGGGTAGGAGTTTTGGGAGAAACTTGAGGTGGGTCGCGATGAAGACGGCTATTAAGAGGTCTGTGGCAAGCTTACGAGTTGTTTGAGTAGAGGTTTGCGAGGGCGATGGGGTTAGTACCCGCTAGACAATTCCCTCCTTTCATAACAGTAACGACATTGATAAGTAACTTATGTACCATACCTCTCCGCAAAAGATTTGTCTCTCGAGTGATATTGAGTGATTGTGGGGGGGTTTACAGGATACAGATCGCCTAGATTTAGAATAACCGAGCATGATCTCGACAAAACAAAAAACCACCCATCCGTGAAACCGAGCCCCAAATACACATAAAGCCACCCGACTATAAATAACAAGTTTCCGTGAAATGACTCCGTTCCCGTCTAATCCCATCATCCTCCGTGCTCTTTTGACTGGGATAAGTCTATATCTACCCTCTTATTCACCTGTTGCCCCGGTACCGCCTACTATAGCAATAGTTTCACTGAGGCTGGAGCTTAACAAGCCCCTCCTCTCTTCTTCATCACTCCTCTTGTCCCCGGCCCCATAACCCTTATTTCCCCTCCCCCTTGGCCCCGACTTGTTCTGTGCCTCCTCTTCCTCCTCTGAGCCATGCCTAAATCTTCCGAATGACCTCTGTTCTTCCTCATCGAAGGTGCGACGAAGCGGGAAAGAGGGCAATCGTTTATCACCACCTGCTCCTGGAATCCTTGGGGGTGGCTCAAGTGTTCCGTAGCCTATTTCGGCTTCCCCTTCCGGAGAGAGGTGCGGATAGGTAGAGGGTTCGCTGGAGGAGCGATATAATACGTAGTGCTGAATAACGAATATAATGTCGAAGAATATGGAAATTTGTGAAAGGAAAAATTTCAAGGGATTGCCGGTTAGACCGGACCAGTCGTCTATATAGGGTGCTTTAAGTGATCGTCCACCCACGGGGTTCTTTTAGGAATGCCGGATTGTCCACTTACTTTGAAGGCTAGAGTCCAAAACCAATTGGGCCAGCGACAAGACACCGCCAGAAATATCAAGTAAAATGTTGTGAATTGACCAACCAGTGGTTGCCTGCCGTTTATAATTAAGCCATGCTTGGGGAAAGTACTTCACGATCGAGATGAATAATTTGACGAATTGCAGAGTATAAATCTGCAGGTGGGGGATCATACAAAACGGGTATCAGCGACAGATCGAATATTATGGTTCAATTTTGGTCAGTCTGGAGTGAACTCACAACGTCGATCCACTCAAAATCCGCTATACCACTCAGGACAAGAGCAATAGAAATCAGGATTGAAACAATACACAGGGCTATTAACGCTAGCATCGTGCGAGACAACCTTTGTGTGGGGTCTCGCTTATATCCCCAGAAAAAGAATTGTGACCAAGTTACGAGGCTGAAAAAGGTTGCATGTAGCTGGATTTATTATCACTGTCAGTGCCACATTATCATTATTTTTACGAGGGGGGGAACCGAGATTCAACAAACCGCAAACGCCAGATCGTTCCATCGAACAGTGGGCTTGGGGGACCGGGGATGGCGCCTCGCATATTCATCTCGCACCACAGGGGAGAATAGAAATAGGATCGAGGAGATGGCATAGCAGCCGAAACCCAGGATGTTCACGGTAAAGTAATCGAAAGCAAGGCCGGTTACTGACTTTCGTGAATAGTTGATGAAAAGTTGGGGGTAAAACGAGACTCCCCAGCACAAAAAGTAGGTCCAGCCTAGCAAACGAGATATGGCATGAGCGAGTTCCACGAACTGTTCGTCTGGCGATGTAGAGCTTAGAATCGTCATCCTATGATCGCTAAATGCACCGACACAACTTTAATCGTATTTTCACGTCAAGATAGATTACTACACCTCCTCGACTTCTTGGCCTAGATCACTCGATTTTTTCTTTTGAGCCTATCCTTCAAACTGGGTGATAATGTTTATTCTCCAGCTACTTGTCGACGGCAGAGAAGTGATATTATATCCTTGGTGTTTGTTTTGTCCGTCGGTTTGTCTTGGGGGATCGGGGAATGTCGCGGGATGTTTGTGCGAGTTTTGGACCGTTCACTCCTCTGTGATGGCCTCGGCGGAAAATATGACAGATATTGATGCACCGTACTGGTCTGGTACTGGTAAGGAGAGAAGGGGAGTAAAGGAGGAAGCATCTTGATATGTTAGGGGCAAACTACTCTTATGCCTTATATCCTTTGTTCTTGTGGGACGGAACGGTGCCCAGTGAGATTTCCCCAATACCAAACATACCGGCAATACCGGTAGATAGCGGAACGAAGGTTTTCATTTCAAAGCCGCACGTGCCATTATTGTCCTGTCGCGTCATTTCACTTTGCTGTCCCTCTTTCCCCTCTAAGGCTCCATCCACGGTAAAATGCAGCACGGTACCTGTAGACTATCTTCCACCTCCGTCCGACAAAACGTTTGACACCTCCCGGCTGCAAGTCAACAACCGGCCTGAGAAATACTACGAAGTCCTTGCCACACCCTAACCCCTACTACGGCAGGCAACCTTCTCTCCCCTCAGCCTCATATTTCGAGTTTCACAGACGCGAGCACGCCTCCTGTTACCAGAATTTCACCCTAACCTGAAATATCTCAATCTCTTGGCGATCTGATAAGAGTCGCGACCTCAACATCTCCTGGTGCCTGTCCTGCTTAGTTCACCCTCTCGAATCGACCGAACACTTCACACAACACCCCGCTCCAACAATTTTAAAAACTTTTCCTTCTCTCCTCCATCTTTCTAGCTACGCGTTCTTCGTCTGGACATGCTGTGTTTTCATCGACTTTAACAGCATACATGGCTCCATCCCCATCTGTACAGACCCCTACTGTTCGTGGCCGAGGTAGAGGTCGTCCTAGACTTCGTGGCCGCGGTAGCTCAATACTATCCTCTCGAACGCGCCCACCCTCAGCAAGTAGTGAGAGTAGAACTCCGACTGGAAGGAGGAGGCCAACATATCAGAATGGGTATAGGCCCGGAGGCGCAGGGGGTGGTGGAAGGTACATGAATCCTACCACCGGAGAAATTGTAACGGCCAACGAGTGGAATGCTGCTAGAGGAGGTACTATTGCACGAGCACGGAGAATGCCTGCACGAACACCAGCAGCGCCAGCAGTCCCGACTTCTATCACTGGGGCGGACATCAAGCCACGAGAAGAACGGAGCTACACCGAGTTCCATATCGATTTGGATATCAATCGCCCGCTTAAAGTCTACTCAGCTGAGCTAATTGATGGTGAGAAATCTGCAAAAGTTGTGGATGTTCAAGAGAAGTCGGAGCTTTCTCAAGACGATCAAGGAAATGGATCCATGTACAGCGCGGGGGTCCCCGTTCTATCTGGGCCATGGCTACCTACCGTTGATAATGGAGTCTTTGGTACTGGAGGCGATATCAATATGGAAGACGCCAGCACCTCAGGCTCTTTTGAGAAACACTTACAGCCTCTACCCATGATCGCTATCGATCCGGCGCTTGCCGCTCTAACCCCGCCCCCCCCTCCCTCTAATACAAGCACTGATGTTCCGTCTGTCCCAACTGATCCGGCACTTGTGGAAGCTACACACGGCGCCCCGCAAACACCAGCAGTGACGCCTACCGAGGAGCTCGCTTCGGTTTCGAGCCAAAAATTGAGTTCACGGTTAACACCATCTTTTTCCGGGCCCTCCAGGGGCGGTAAAGACGGACAAACGCTTGCCTCCCTCCGTGCCCACCGATCAACTACCGGGAGGCCTTCGCGGAAGTCTTATGCCCCGCCATCAGTAGGGCGGGGCTCTAGAATGAGGGCCAGCATTCAAGATCCTCCTGACTTGGCAAAAGCGGAGCTCAAAAAGCCTGAATACCGGAAAATTACACCATTTCAATTTTCCGAGGCGGCATGGTTGACGCCTGTTGGGAGCACGGGACCCCAAGGGTTGAACAATCCTCCAAATCGCTCTGGATCAAACGTTGATAGCGCAATGATTGCTATCGGGTATCAGGAAACTTCACGCTTCGAACGTCCACGCACACTTGTTCGTGACCGCCCAGACTCCCTGATTGACGACCAGCTACAGTCAATTGAGGTAGTCGAGAAAGTAGAGTATGACATGGATGAACAAGATAACAAGTGGCTCACGACATACAATAGTCACAGGAGGACGAGGGATGTTCAGCCTATTACTAGGGAGATGTTTGAAGTCGCCATGACTAAGATAGAGAAGGAGTGGGTAACTTTAGAGAGAAGGATACCCAAGACTGTTGCAAAACCTCATGGTTCTACCTACGGAAATCGGCGGAGAAGCTCGGGAAATGACGGCGACGAAGACGGGGGCGAAGACAGTAAATGTGTTATCTGCGATGATGGCGAGTGCGAAAATTCTAATGCCATCGTCTTCTGTGACGGGTGTAATTTAGCAGTTCATCAAGAGTGCTATGGGGTGCCACATATTCCGGAAGGCCAATGGCTTTGCCGCAAATGCTTAGCTATACCTAATAAAACAGCGGTATGTGCCCCCAATCTGTTGAAGTTGAGGTCCGCTAACTATAAGAATTCTAGAACTGCATATTTTGTCCAAACACAGATGGGGCCTTTAAGCAAACAACTAACACCAAATGGGCACATTTACTATGCGCGATATGGATTCCTGAGGTCATTCTGGGTAACACATCATACATGGAACCAGTTGATGGGATGGACTCGGTGCCAAAATCAAGATGGAAGTTGGTCAGTTGTCGTAATCTGAGTTTCATGGGGAAATCACTAACATTCAATAGAGCTGTTACATCTGTAAACAAAAGATGGGGGCTTGTATCCAATGCAGCAATAAGAATTGCTTTATCGCATTTCATGTCACTTGTGGCCGCAGGGCGAGGCTTTCCATGAAGATGAAGAATAGCTTGGGAACGGGAGCACTCATGGAAACTTCGGCTCTAAAGGCATATTGTGATAAGCATGTGCCTGAGCAATGGAGGAGAGACAACGACGTATGTTGCAACCTGTTTCTTGTGATATTTTCGTGGGGGGCTAATGTTGTATGGTACAGGTGGATATTGCTGTGTCCGATGCGATGGACTTTTATGCGAATACGATGACTGGTGCGCAGTGGGGCGATAGCCAGTCCGCTGCGATGGCTGGGCCTGACCATGGCCTACGTAACGGCATCTTACGAAATGGAAACCTTCCACGGGTTACCCTTACCTTTGGGAACAAACGTAGACGCAGTCAAGACCCCAAATCAACGTGGAAACTTGCCTCTGGTGCTCCAGTTATACCTCGAGTGATCTACGACCGGGTAGTCGAATTTGTTTGCCAGTTTGGCGTTGCTGAAGTCGAGGAATTTGTGGCAAGTGCCTGTAAATACTGGACTCTGAAACGTGAATCCCGGCGGGGCGCAAGCCTTGTGAAGAGCCTTCAAGCTTCAATCAACAGCTTCACATCTGCGGAGGTGGTCAAAAAGAAGTATTCTAGTGCAGGATTCAAGCAAGGCACAATAGATCTCGAGAAACGTAAAGAATTTGCTCAGGGCCGTGTTTCTGAATTGGAGCGTTTGAGGGAAATATTTGAGCAAAGGCAAGAACAGGAGAACAGGGGCGCTGAAACCACGGATTTCATGGAGGCGTATACGGACTTGAACTACTTTCCTGAACTTCCACTCATTAGGAATGTCTTCGAAATTGCTAGGAGGTATGTTTGGACATTTGCAGATTTACATGTTCGAAACGGCTTTTGCCTCTCTTGGGGTTGCCTGTCTGCTGACAATAGTTTGTGATATAGTCTCGATCCAAATCATGTTTTCATCAATGGATTTTCGCTAATTGAAGAGCGAATAGAAAATCGCCTGTATCCTAATGTGGGTGCATTTGCGTGTGATCTTTTGTCTGTTCTTAAATCGCCGCCTTCACAACCGGTTCTGGAATACAAGGTTGTTTACCGGTATCAATTGGGATCAGGCTTGATACGCTCATCACCAAATGACGATCTACAAGGTACAACGGTTGCATCGCTGATTCTACCACACGTCCTCCCACTCCTGGAAAATGTGAGAAGGTCTGAACTAGAGATACGAACTCGTCCCCCCCCTATAGAGGTAACTGGGGGCAATGTTGTCGACATGAAGCCTATTGATGCTTACAGTGGTATGAACGGGGAAATTCTCCCATCGATGGGAGACAACACTACACCGGTCCCGCAAATACAGCTACAAGATTCCTCTGTTGTCTTGCCACCGTTGAATATTGATCCGGAACTCGGCGTTCATTGGGACAATGGAAAGCCGCCATGGTATCTTAAAGACCTTGCTCCGGTTGGGCTTCGAGTAGAGGCAGAAGTGTGGAGCCCGCCGAGTGAGGATTATGATGACGAATGTGACCTGAACGGGAATTCAGCCAGGGCATATTCTTCAGTGCCCCCGCTTGAATCTCATTTGTCTCTTTCGATGTCTGGATGGGGTCAAAGAATTGCTCGGGCAATCAGTAAGGCGCCGCGGGAAAGTAACGCTCATTTACAGGCGCCAATACCAGATAGGAGGATGGAACTGATTCCAAAGCCAGAGCGAAATTCCGGCGAAAACGACTCCCTGATGCAAGGATTTCAGGTTATGGACCTCCCCTCGCCTCTCCGTGCAATTGACGAAAATGCAACCCCAAATAGAGACCATACACTTCCCGGCATTGGTGGCAGGATGGGTATTCCGGGGCCGCCATCAACTCTTCTTCCAGCTGCTCTGGCTGAGGCCCCTACCCAGAATGGCACCTCTTCCGCTTTAGCTGGCCGGCCCGAATTTCCACCCATGGAAATTGATTCATCTAGGCTCGGCGAATCCAGTAGTGCTCAGCCGGCGGTTGGTATGAACGGTATGGCGGAGCCCCCCCCACCAACGGCTTCGGTGACTACGACTGGGCGGAAGAGCAGGAAAGGTATGATTTTTCCTCGGCAGAGCAATGGTCGGTTCGGGACCACAAAGGGGGCCACTGGCGCCAGTGGTGCTAAAAAGGCCCGCAAGAAGAAATGGTAGACAATGCCCCTGTAATACGAGGTGGTTGGGGCATCGGTATTTCAAATATATGTATTATTAGACGACTTGCGTCTTCTAATTTGACGAGGTCTGGTTGCTCATTTGACACCTCTTTTTCCTTCCTTCCTTCCTTCCATTTTGCGGCTTTTGAACTGCTGTTATGTTCTTTGAGCTCACTTCATTCACTACTTTGGATTATTTTCTCTCTTTTTTCTTTGCTTTTTCTCTCATCATCATGGGAATTCTGGGATTGATGGCTTGTTACCGGGGTTCAGGATCGGATCGGATAGTGCTAGCTTTTTTTCACCTTTTTCGTTTCCCTTTTTTTTGTGTTTTGGAGGGCGACGCGGCGCACCGTAGTGTGGCTTAAAGTTGAAGGCACAGTTCAAAAGAATATTTGTAAATGGTGTCCCCTTGCATTAAAGCTGAATACCAGTACCATGGATTCTTTTTGTTTGGGTTAATGGCCATACTTGAGTGGTGCGAATTTCTAAACTCTAGACAGTTTGTTTTTGCATTGGTGCGGGCTTAGGATGTTGAAGGACCCTACAATGATATTCTTCTAAAAATTTAATACTATTATGATACGTCTATAATTTAGTACTTGTGCAGTACTGTACCCGTAGTCTTGCATACTAGGCTACTGTAGCTTACCGCACTGATCCTCCTGTAGCTATAGTAAGCGATCTAGCTATCATAATACGTACCCGTTAGAGGTGCTTTGAGCCCGAAACCTAATGCTGTGCCGTATTGTAAACCTGTAGGTATACCGGTAATCCAATCACGATAAAAATACAGACTATGATGTATAGTATCACACCATCAACCGGGAGGCTTCTACATGTTGTGCGTTGTAAGTTGAGAGTGAAGGTTTCACTGCCAAGGGCGAAGGAACTTCTGAGCCTAGATGCATAAAGTTTTATTCCCTGCTGCGGTACCTGGGGCGAGAAAAAGTGTCTGGGTGCACATACAAGAATTTCAGAAATCTTGGCCGCGAAGGTTCGGTGCAATGTATACAAAATTTTGTGGAACTTTTGTTAGCCGCCCGGGTACTTATTCTCACCCCAAGTACCAGTATTATGATGTGGTATGAGAGGTTGGTTTACCGGTACATTACGGGAACTACTCGCAGTAGGATACGGTAGTAACTTACCGGTAGGGTCGCAGCCCTGGTCCCACCGCTTACGTATGATACTGGTGGATCTCACCCCTTTTTTTCTTCGTTGCTTGCTCATCTCCCATCGCCCTAACCTCTCTTCTCTCTTGTCAACTCCCTCCTTTCCATCCACCCTTCCTTTCTATTTTCTCCAACCCATTTTGCTTTCTCAATCCTCTCCCCTCGTCATCTTTCATCAGCCTCACTTCCTTCTTCCCCCCCTTTACTTCCCTGCCGGTAGTCTCTCAACACAGTACTCCCTTTCTCTTCTTTCTCTCTCTTCACCCTGCCCTCTCGTGTTTGTTCGTGTCGCCTCGCAGCCTTGAGCGATTTCACACTGTTTACTTTCTTCGCCTTGTGCTACCCAACAAATCCTGTGTGGTTTTTTGAGTTTGAGTACGGTTTTAATGACGATGGACTATGAAAATGAAAATAACCGTGATTACGATGGTATGGTCCCTTTCTAGCTCTGTTGCTTTTTTCTTCAGGTGCGAACTTGTCGACTTTTTTATGCTGACTCGAGTAGAGGATGGACGTGACTACCGTCGTGATGATCGCTCTATGTCGCCTCGTGGACATCGCGAGGATTCCTCCCCAAGAAGGGACCGCGTGAGAAGCGCCTCCCCTGGGGGCCGTGGTGGCGATAGGTATTTTGTTCCCCTATTCCCTTCTAATTATGTGCGACTGGCTAATATTTGTAGATCTGTTCCCCCTGAGTCGCGCCCTGATGATCGTCGCCCTATGGATGCTGTCTCCACCTCTTCCGAGCGTGGTGGTGAGCGCCGTGGTCCTAGCTCTTCTGATGGTTCCCAAAATCCTGGCACTAACCTCTTTGTTACTGGTATTCATCCGCGTCTTACCGAGGATGATGTTACCCGTCTTTTCGCCAAGTACGGTGAGGTTGAAAAGTGTCAAATTATGTTGGACCCTCACACCAAGGAGTCTCGTGGCTTCGGATTTGTCAAGCTTGCTACATTGGATCAAGCGGACAGCGCTAAAGAGCGTTTGCAGGGTGAGGTTTTTGAAGGCCGAACTTTATCTATTGAGAAGGCGAGACGTAGTCGTCCCAGGACTCCTACTCCTGGAAAGTACTTCGGTCCACCTAAAAGAGGTATGTGTCAACCTGTTGGAATGTATATATTCCCTTATGAAATGAAGCCTAGCTGACAGCAAAGATGCAGATGATTACCGTCGTGGGCCACCCGGTCGTGATGACGGTGGTTACCGTGGTGGACGTGGCCCCTCGCGTGGTGGTGGTCGCTTTTACGACGATTATGATCGTGGTTATAATCCTCGCTATGATGATCGTGATCGTGGCGGGCGTGGAGACCGCTACTATAGTTCGCGTGATAGGGGTGATGACTACCCTCCCCGTGGAGTTGACCGCTACGCGTCCGGACGTGACGACAGGTATAGTGGGCGAGATGAAAGGCGTGCGCCCAGGGATGCTGGCTATGCTGGCTACAGTGATCGTGATGTTGGATATTCCCGCAGCAGTGCTGGTGAACCTGCAGTTCCTGCAGCCACTGGTGGTGAAGGTGGAAGAGCCTATGGAGGTGGCGCTTACCGCGATGAAGCCCGTGGCGATGATCGTAGTTACAGGAGATAGATTATTCAGACCTATCTAAAGTCGCCTACGCTGTAGTTTTTTTTTTTTTTTTGATCGGGTACAGATTTCTCCCTTTTTAACTTACACTTTCTTAAAAGTCTACCTTGTATTCCTTAATTTCTTACTTTGTTCCTTATCGTGTGTTTTTTTGCTTTGTCTTCTTTGGTTGGAGAGTCGGGTCTTGTGTTGGAAGAGGAGACTTACTTCCTCTTCTCATGCGTCTTCAGACTCGGATTAATTCGGCGGTCGGAAAAAAAATTGGGGGAGAAAGGGAGATCTGTGTGAGCGAGTTCGACATCGACGTGCGACAAGTGATTTTTACAGTTCACACTGGCTCGGTATTTCGTCGATACTTCTCAAAATTCTTCTTTTTTCTTTTCATGGAGCGGCCTATTTGCAACACCGGTCAACTATTCAGATTACAAATATATAAAAAGCATCGCAACCGCTAGTTGGAAACGAACAAATCATCGCTTAATCTTGTCAATTCCGTCCGTCCATCCGTCGTCTGTCTGGCTTTGCTAGATCAGATACTTGGTATACGGGGACTCCGATCGTGGCTTTATTCTCCACCACCTCTCTACAGTCGGTCGTCAAGGGTCGCGCCTACCACGGTTCGTCCTTCGTCCGTTTGTTTATCCGTCTGCTTGTTGCAGGTGTGGAAGATGGTATTTTCCGTACACGCCTTCACAAAAAGAAAAAAAATGGAAGAAAAAGAAGCCCCCAGCTGCCTACCTATCTACCCAAGAGAAACAAACGCCTGTATCAGATATCGCAATGTGTCGTTAATTGTTGTACAACAGAAGTCCTCCTGGACCTCTTTCATGGGAGCCTTCTAATCTTGCAGTCATTTCAAATCAGTACATCAAACCAATACAGTGCGATCAACCGGCCTCGCCGCAGTACTCCTCGTGATAGATCAATTCAATTCAATAACCTTTGCTTCAGAATACCAGTATACCAGAGGGGCAGATATAATAATCTAACCTGGATCGGCGGGCAATGGAGCTAGGGAAAAAGAATGGGAAAGGGGGAAGAAATAAAGAACACATATGGCCCTCTTTTGGTTCGACAGTTCTCGAGTTAAATTAGCATAACGAAGCAATACATCGAACAAGCGAGCAAAGCGAAGCCGGGACCTTGGGGTTGCCATCGTACTATACAGTTAATTCAATTCAATACTCATACAACCCATAGTCAAGAGTCAATGGCTCCAACTTCCCGGGAGAAATTGATGCCCTGCGCTTTATTTTACCTATATATTTATGACACTGACATCATAGTGCTGACTTATAGATTCATCTTACCCCCCCCCTCCAACGAGCTAGCGCTCAGGTGAGTGGGCGACTACAGTTGTTTCAGACTAGTTTCGGCGTTTTGTAACATGCAGATACTTATTCATAACTTTGCTCACGCCTCCTTTTGAAAGGGGCGGGTGAAGGGTGAGAAGTGCTCCTGAACTCCATTCCGGAGACAATGAAGGTCATGATCGACATACGATCCTGCAGATCGTCTGTCGGTGGACTGTTGTTGTTTGCGATAGTGGGATCTTGCTCTAACGATACCTTCGGATTCCAGTAGCCTAGGACAGATAGGAATCATGGAATGTCACTCGCCTGGGTATCTGTTCTACGGGTGTGACGGAAGTCTTCTCATGGACCATTATAAATCCAATATAAAGCCGCTCGCGCAAGGCCTCTGTGCCGCTGGGTGGGTTTTTGAGTTGTGGGGTTGGGGGGGTAGCCTAATTTGTAGTGGAGCGACCCTGAGCTTCCTTGATCGTGAGTGGCAGGACGAGTACACTCAAGGGGAAATTGTATATTTGCATAACAGTTTCGGGTTAACCGATGGAGGAAGTGTATATATTTTTACGTTATCAGTTCCCAAGAAAGGGATGGGCGAGAGGAGGGTGTGGGCGGGGTGCTGTGTTGCTGGTGGAGTTTAAATATTTTTGGGGGACGCTAGGACGGACTACGCCCGGCAAGCTGAGGACCGGACGGACTGTAGGGGACCATAGTCTAAGAGTTTAGACCTCCGGTATTGACCCTAACTGAAGTCGTGCACCTCCGAACGTATCATAAGAACATCATGGGACGTTGCTAGTCCTGTCCTCTACTGTCCCTTGCCGTCGTCTACAGTCCCTGGCTGTCCTATATCATCACCGCTGCTCCCCCCTTACTCTGAACACGCATGCTCATTCTGTAGGGCCTGCCGCCCTGCCCATAGACGGTAGTCCTGCACTTTGACCGCCCTGGACGGACTACATATAGGCGTCCGGCCCCACCCATGGCTCTTGGTAGTCTCGCGGAGGGTTGGGAATACTAATTTGTAATGAGAGGGAGGAAGGATTTCTTAACCGGGTAGTGAGCTTGGGCAAAGAGGTTGAAGTGAATCTTTCGGATTTTTACTTGAAACTATTAGACTACTAACTGAAGGATATACGGTACACATTCTGTCCTACTGCTTCCTAGTAAAGGACCAACCCACCAACTATTACTGAAAACTGCTCAGATAATCCGAAAGCTAGCATAATTCAACTAGGACGATCCGATGAGAATCTTATTTCCACTTTCCCGTCGTGGTCATTACTAGCGCTGTCTCCGCGCAGTATAAGTATTAGCAGTCATGCTCTTCTACAGGAATCGCCTCGAGGTCTACTGTATATTTGAAACTGATGAAGTGAGTAACTTTATCTTTCCTACACCTCTTGCCAAGAAAAATGTAAATACTTGGGTACAAGGGTGAGTCATATTAATATTAGAAAGCAATAACTCCTTATTCCATCTGTTCTCTTTTCTGTGTGGCGATGTGTTATACGCGGATCCCCGCCATCTACTTGCTAAGTAGTTCATTTGTGCCGGATCGATGCTATCATCATCACACTATTGCTTCAAATTTAGTAAAGTGTGGAAGGTTCATACAATAACCTCTCGGTCCCTAATTTTTGAACATCCTAAACCTGAACCCCCCCGCCGAGTCCAGACTCTTTTCAGACTCAGGATTTAGGAACGCCCGTTCCTGATTTTAGCTCAAAAAGTAGCCTAAACTCTTCTGGATTCCTACGGGAAGTCCTCCATTAGGGAGGTTTTGCTAAGACGGTTGCAGGTTGGACAGTCTTATCACCACAGTAACGCAACTAACCATTCCAAACATGTAATAGTGCTGAGTGGCACAGCTTTCGACAGTCTTAAGAACTGCTCTTATATAAGACTGTCGTTGATAGGTTGTTTATTAGTTTGTTTACATGAAAACCTTTCACCTCCGCATTTCACTTTTTTGTATCTATCTTGGAGCCTGAAATGTCCACACAGCAGCAAGCAGGATCATCATACCAAGAGTTGCCCAAAGTCGAGATTGTCCGCAAACAGCTGGTGAACCCACGAAACCGATACACAAAATCTGAGAAGCTCATTTTAGCTCACTTGTGTGTCCTTCATCGGGGATAGTACTCCACTGGTGGGTGTCGAGAGCATTTCTGGTTAAAAATACAACAATTATTTTCAAATGTGGTTGCCCATCCTGTTAGCAATCTATGAAATATGATGATGCATATGCTGGCAGAATACAACATCAAAACCAATCAATAGTATAAGGAGAGCAGCACAGCTCAAACAGATGGTGAATATGACCAAACCAAGGAACAGTGGAAAGTAAGAGTAGAAAATGTAACTCACTCAGAACTACCATATACTTTTCAATTAAATACTAATTTTACTAGAGTAGAGACGGTCAGGGAAGTAGAAACTAAGTGAACAAAATGAAATCCAAAAAAACAAACGATAGACTTATTGCTGAATCCTACTAACATGATTTACTTCCTATGATGAAAGGAAAAAGAAACTACGAAGCTGCAATAATGGCAATGAGTGCTTATAGGAAGCAAGGAAAGAAGAAAGATAAAGGAATATTAGGGGATGATAGGGAAATGGGGAAAAGTATGGAGGAAAATAGAAAAGGAGCTGGAGAATTAGAAGACAGTACTCTTAGTACTAATACAGGTAATAGGATTAAGGTTTAAGGAAAGGAAAAAAAGTCAGAAGATTTATAGGAAAAGAGAAGGAAGATTAAAGAGCAGGATGAAATTTTAGATACAAGTTTGGCCAAAGAAAGTAGCTGGCTAACTGCGGTTCTGAAGCATATTGCAAATACACTTATTCCTATGAATAGCAATAAAGATCCTACTCAACCTCTGCAAAGTACACCTTTAACTTATGAGAAAGAAGCTACTGAGTAGTATCTTGGGTCTCTGGAAGCATATATGGAAACTGCAGAAATTGCTTTAACAGAAGTCAAAGGCAATACAGCAGAGATTTTATGTCTCTTATGAAAAAAATAGTTTTTTTTTTGTTTAATTACTCAGAGTTTCTACTATGTACAAGTATTCTTCTACTGTAGGTGGTTATAAGTAATACTTCTTGGAGACCTGATTTCCACCTGAGATATAGAGAAAATTATTGCTTAGCATTGTAGCCACTATATAGTATCTAGCAACAGGTGACAAACCTAACTTCAATCGTGACTAAAAAGAATTAAATACCTAATAATTAACAACCCATGCAAATCCCCATTCTACAATAATCTGTTGACCAGACATTATAATATTTACTGCTTCCTCCTTTTTTATCAAAAATTCATATACTTGTGCCAAAAATAGACCTATTACTCCAAAAGAAGGTGCGTAAGCAGAATTACCATATACATACAACAATCTTTCATTCTCCGATATTCCACTCACCTGGAACAAATTGAACAAAATTTCAAAAATCCCAAAGGATTGACATACAACCCAGTCATCCACTAGTCCAGGGAATGGACCAACTAGAGATGATAAAAGACCATCAGGTGAAATGATACGTTGAAATTTGAAAGTATAAGCCTTTTTATATCCTGAATAAAAAGAGCGTTGATCTTTCCCCATAGAACAAAATGGTTTCATAGTTCCATCTACAAATCCCCAAATTTCTTTCAAACCTGTACATTTTCAATAGCCTGAGTGTAATGACAAAGAGTATGAAACATGGGTCTTTGCTTATCTCAAAATAGTTTATCTCTATATTGAGAGATTAAGAAAGCAATTAAGTCACTAAAAATTACTGACAGCCAGGTTTGAGAGTATCTGAAAATCTACAGGTCATCCTTTAGGCTGTGAAGATAGGAGATGTGGTATAGTAAAATACATATTGCCACCTCATGATGTGGGTTAAAGCCATATTACCACTTGACTTGATCTAAGTATAGGCAAGTATTAGGCATACATCTAACTGCAGGCTAGTTAGATAGCCTTGGGACGTATTTCTTGACGTCACGTGTTCAACTTTGGATGAAAGAAGAATTATTAATACGCGAACATAATTTATAATGTTGAAATATTACGCTAGATTAAGACAAGATATCTTTGTGTAATGCGGGATTAATTCTATTGAACAAAGATAAGCTTGTATTACAAAGAAGTGATTTATGCAAGAAGCAGATAGTGAATCTTTGTGGGATTTATCCCTATGGATAAAGTAAAGGATCCTCTTCAAGAATAAAAAGGAACTAGCCAAATCGGTTGGTATCGCTTGAAGTTATGTGCTAGTTGTTAGTGGTAAATGACGAAGCTCAATATAACTGATACCGAGGATTCATGTAATGATATTACTACTGAGATAGAGTAATACATGCACATGATGTTGTGATAGAATAGTTAAGAAAATGTTCAAAGCATAGTGTTCAGACAGGAAGAAAACTATTTGTCAGTTATCTTCCTGCATGATATGAGACGAAGTTGGCCATATTGCATTCTAGACTCAGCTAGCAAGTTGTAGTCGACCATGTCATTTTTCTGGTAATTTATAAGTAGAGAACCTCTAATTAATAAGTGCAGACCACCGGCATCGGAATAATGAGGAGTAATCAGTACTCTTATGATGTTCAAGCTCATTGAGAAGATTTCTCAGGGTCAAATGATATCTGTACTAGTTGATTGAGGGTTGATTAAGGTTGTTAGAACAGGGAGGTACGAGAGTGTATGGGTACTATATGTGTTAGGCATAAGCAATTCCAACACCCCCCTCTGGCCCAGATGTAGGGCCCAGACGTCACCTGCAGTACGGTGTGAAGTTGCTAGTCACCAGCCAAAATCGCAAAATTGGCAGCATCCCCATAACACCGTATACATTATCGCCATCCGTCTGACCAGAAGCTGTTCGCAGGATATATGAGAGGGGTAGTGTGCACTGCTGATACAACTGGAATCCAGTATATGATACAAATGATATCTGCATGAGCGGAAAAGCCTACCAAATCAGAAAACAATAACGCTTCTTGTTGACCGACTACAATTAAGTCATAGGTCTGCAAAACGGACGGGAGTTAAGGAGGCGTAGCTGCAAGCCCATTCTCGCTAGGCAAATCAAAGAGGCGATGGAGCACTAAGCCTACCGACTCTACGTAAAGATAATGCAGTCATGCCTCTGTGTTGTCACCGTTGTCTGAAATTGAGACTGATCACCTCAATGACAGAGGAACAACTGGTATGTTCGCATTTGGGCGCCATACTCAGAATAAAGTTCATATAGCAAGGGCATCGTTTACTTCTGACTGGCGGAGTCTTGCACACCCTCCGGAAGACGAAGTAAAATAACCCAAATGACCAGAAGCGTGGAATTATTCAGGGTCTACAAGTGTTCGCACTTAAGATTGATAAGACGAAAGACTACTAGTTGTTGCGAAGGTACTTAGTTAGTATAGGTATTAGATGTACTGGCTGCGGAAACTCACGTGGGATATAAATATAAGAGTACCTCCCCAGCTATTAGAACAGACAGCAACGGAGAAGAGATCTTATCAATATAACAAGTTATTACCTTCACTTCGTACTCTTAGTAGTTTTAGCGAAACGAGTATTAGCAATAAAACCACGAGGCCTTCCTGACACGACTCCCTTATCAAACACTTAAAACGCTTAACCTTACTCTACTGAGCTCCAAGTTGGTTACCTGCAACACTATATTGATAGTCTCTCTGTCACTGAGGCACGATCAACACAGATGGTGTCAAATGATCGTGACAATACTTGGTATTATCCTTTGTTATTTCTTGTTCTTCATCTTAGGAGACACACTGGCTACACAGAATGTATCTGAATCCCTTCCCGGGTATTGAACAACCCCTAGGGACGAAGACGATTACAACGACTTCAAGCCAGAAAAGCAAGGTAGCCTTACACTAGCCTGTTCTATCGAATCTCCAGCAGTCAAACAAAAGAAAAGGAGCCCCAAAATGATGAAGCAGCGAAAACCTTATCAAGCCGAAAATTCTTCAAAGTCACTTATTTGGAAACACCCCTTCGGTGAAATTATTCTTAACTTTGATGACAAGAATAGTTCTACACCACTGGCAAAAAGAGCCCCTCGTGGCTGGTAACCTTACGTCGTGGATCAAATACAATATCACTTGCGCCAGATACGTCAGAGGATTAAGGCTAGTGGGGTAAATCCATCTACGGTCAAAATCCTACGCGATACAATCGAAAGGGATGGTTGGACAACTGAAAGATTCCTTTTCTACCACGAAATCGACGATTCAAAGTCAAGCCCAGAAACTAACCCGGATATGGTATTAAGGATTATGGAAGAAGACGAAATCATGGGAGAAAGCTGGGATGATGATGGAGTTGACCAAGTTTCAACTACAACGTCGAAACCACCACTGGTTCCTGGAAGTTACGCTCCATGTCGAAGCGGAACCCCTGTCGTACGGCCCCATCAAGGGTTGACAAAAGGCAATCACTGTCTAAGATGAGGGGTTTGGTACAACCAACCTCTGGAGGACTAACGAAACTGTCACTCAGTTTCCTCGAAAGATACTCTACCCCACTCCAAGGACCTCAAGCTAAGGCCCGACGAACTGAGAGAGATTTCATGACCAAGCTTGACTTGGTAATAGGACGTATTGACCGGACAGCAAAGGAACCCAAGATCGACAACACATTGCCTTCAATACTCTTCCAAACTCCCAACAATGCCTACTGGCAGACTTGGAAGATGTTCGGACGAGAGTTAAGGAAGGAGAGGAACTAGTCGATGAAGAGGTAGAAAATTTCTAGAAGAACCTAGAAATGGTTACTTCAGCACTGGGTAAAGCATGGGACTGGTCCGAGTTAAGACGAATAACCGAAGAGAATAAGATACGGCAGCAGCAGGAGCGGCAACAAGAAGTTAGTCAGCAATCACATAGCAACATAGGGACAACTGATGCACAATCGCTCGCCCGAGACCTCTTATTGGAAAAGGAAGTTAATACCTTACAATCACACCGTGACGAATGGGTAAGGGAGCTAGCTACGCAAAAAGAAGAAAACGAGGATGTGAGAGCACAAATAGTAAGAAACGGGCATGTCAACAGGGAATTCGAAGCCCGGAAGGATACAGAAATCCGGGAATTGAAAAGACTACGGGACAAATTGTCGGCACAGGTTAATCAGCGACCATCAGGTCCCAACCGAGGAGGAAGCAGTCCGCCTCAGATCGCTGCAACTAAGGACAGCTGAAATTCTCAAGAGAATCATAAAGGAAAAGGAAAGGCCCCTCAATGATAAGAGGCAAAAGCAGGGCCTAGTGGTGGAGGACAATGACCGCCACATGGTCCCAGAGATAATCCCAGGCATCCAGGTGACGACGATGATGATGACGATAGTTCATCAAGTAGTTCTTCCGACAGCGAAAGTTACAAAGACCCTGATGAAAACCAACGAAGGTGGAAACAAAGGCAACAACAAGCCAGGCGTGGAATGACGCCCAAAGAAGACCTAGACTACAATCGGATGGAACTACTTATAGAAGCAGTAAGCAAAGGTTTGGCCAGTGCCAAAAGGAAAGACGCCACACCACCACAAATCTTCGAAGCAAAGGACTACTAAAACGTGAAAACATGGCTACTCCAATGTGAAGATTATTTCCGACTAAACCCACAACATTGGGAAAAACAC
Source organism: Tuber umbilicatum (assembly GCA_003313605.1). NCBI lineage: Eukaryota > Fungi > Ascomycota > Pezizomycetes > Pezizales > Tuberaceae > Tuber > Tuber umbilicatum. The sequence continues at coordinate 15,253 of QLOI01002165.1, read as the reverse complement.
ATGAATAGGATACAATATGCCATCAGTCGGACGAAAGGAGAAAATCTTGCGCATTTCACGAATTGGTATCCAAGTGCTATGACTGGTGAACTAGGCCAAAAAAGGGTCGAAGGACTCGTTCATTGGCAACGATTTTGTCAAAAAATAACCAACCGTTATGCTAGTACTGCAGAAGACTGAGAAGCACTACGAGATATGGATAAGGTTAAATACGATGGAAAGATTTCCACCCTCTTATTAAAAATGGAGAACCTTAACATCAAGGTGCAATTAACCGGTATTGCGTGGCGAAGAAAGTTGGAAGAAAAGGGACCACTACAAATATTGGAACGATAATCCTTGAAAAAATACGACCTCGATGAAGAATGTTTAAGTGCATTAAGGGAATGTGGTGAACGCTATGAAGAATGGAGACTGGATCAATGAGTCTCTACAAGAGAAACCCACGTCAAAACGACAAAAAGAAAGGACTGAGATGAGGAAAAGAGTGGAACCAAAATCATCAAAAAGCGTAAGCTATATACCAAAGCAGAGCGCGCAGCATATAAGGCGGCCAAACAAGAAGGTAGGACCACAACGTTGAATAAGGCTGAAAAATCGGGAACGCCACCGAATGGGAAAGGATGCACAAGGGCATTCCGCAAAATCTCATCGACGACAGAAAGAAAAATATGGGGTGTACACGATGTGGGTTATCGAACCAGAAATGGAAAACTTGCTGAAAGGATGCGCAAGTAACGGCAATCCAACGGGCTCCTAGTAAAGGCACTCGTAAGAAGGATCGCAATGATTACCAACGAAGTAAAGAACGTCCACGAGTGAATTTGGTTAATGGAAACCAACCACCACCAGGAAAGGCACAAGGCATCCGGAACGAAAGGCCCACATGGGTTTGGGAAAATCTTTCAGATCATGAAATGGAGGACTAAGGGAATTTGGCGCCGACAGCGACGGCGATCGGGTAGTCTATATGACTGGTACTCAAATAGGCACGCAGGTCTATAGGAATCGAAGAAACGATGCGAGGAAAACCTCTCCCACCCAACGGTGGTAAGGACCCCCAACACATCAAGCGGGGAAAATAAATGATGGTAGTTGGACACGTGTTCCGGAAACTCAAAGGTCTCGAATAAGGACCAACTTGGGATTAAAACCAAGTCAGGAGAAATCATATTAGAAAGAGTCAGTATGAGCGAGGGAGACGACCGTGGGAGTAATGAGGCATACTTCACTTGTGAGTCATCATTGGATGCACTCGAGACAAGGCTCCAGACTTGCATCTCACGAGCGCAGTCTCCCTCGAATTGATTCGACAATACCGACGTCTGAATTCTGTGACGGATATGATCTCATGAAATGAGGGTGGAGAACAAGCGTGGGAAGGATAGAACATGGTAATTGGCCAGCCCTATGAACCCAATGGTAATATTATGTACCTATCTGGACAATCGTGGATACCCCCCAGACAGGGCCTGCAGGTTGTGAAGGCAGGATGAGAGGGAACCCTTCGGCAAGGGGTAAAGACCGCTAGTAGTGGGCTGCCTAATGACCAAAAGGTTGTGGACGAAGAAGAGGGCACGTAACCCAATAACTGCTCGCTCTCTCCACGAGTGTTGGTGAAACGCTAAAAGGCCCAAGATAAGAACCCTATTAAAGGAAAAGGCTAACAGGAACTAGTTTGGCTGAGAAGGTCTGATTGACCGAAACTATGCGGGCATGGTCTCAAACATCTACAAAATGTCTTAAAAACAAAAGGCAGACACATTGGTTGAAGTCCGGAAGAAAGCAAGAACACCGCGACCAAGACGATACAACTGCCTAGTAGGTATCGCACAAATCGAAACAGAAAGAAAAAAGAATCCAGGTTTGCGTGTTATTAGATTCTGGTTCCAATATCTTCCTAATCAACGCTCGTCTCGTAAGAGAATACGATATTCCCTATGAAACAAGACAATATCCTACAGAAATTCTAGGATTCGATGGCTCGGCCACTGAAAGTGGCGGCAAACATTTTACTTGCCCAATTTTGTTAGAAATCGGGACTAACTTCCACCGATCTGAATTCTCCTGTGAAATTGCAAATGCTGGAAACTACGACCTTATTATTCCTTTCGGGTGGTGTAAGGAACAAGACTGGATGAATATTGAACAACCGGAAGATTGGTACGTTGTCGAAAAATCATGTACGGACCATGAAATCGATGAAGGATTGGGGGATATGTGGGAGTATGACGAAACGGTAGTCTTTGATAAAAATGGACAGGTCATAGGACGAATACAGTGCAAGGACGAACCAGTCGAGAACATCATACATAAGATCCTCAAACAATACCACGATTATGTTCAACTATTGGAGGAGGAAGTTGCCCCACAAATGCCTTCTAGAAGAAAATGGGATCACGCCATAAGAATTAAGGATGGGGAAGAACCGCCTTGGGGCCCAAGATACCACTTGTCGGCAATGCAACTAAAGGAACTGAGGAAGTATTTGGATGAAATGCTACAACAAGGGAAAATCCAACCAAGTCAATCACCTGCTGGCGCTCCTATTCTTTTCGTCCCAAAAGCAGATGGCAAGCTACGACTAGTAGTCGACTACCGGGGCTTGAATTCAGTTACCTTCACGGACAGATACCTGATACCTATCATGTCAGAGCTCAGAGACCGAGTGGAAGGATACCAGATTTTCTCCAAGATAGACCTTAAAAAGAGATACTACTTGGTGCGAATAGCCGAAGGAGACGAATGGAAAACAGCGTTCCGATGCCGTTACGGCCCCTACGAGTACATGGTAATGCCTTTCGGATTACTCAACGCGCCCGCTACCTTCCAAGCAATAATGCATGAAATACTGTGGGAATTTATAGACCAAGGCGTTGTTGTTTACTTAGACGACATCCTGATTTATTCGGAAAACGAAAAGGACCACATTCAACTGGTTAAAAAGGTTTTGCAGAAACTAAAAGTAAACCAGCTAGCGGTCAACCTAGAAAATCAGTATTCCATGTCAAAGAAGTTGAATTTCTCGGTTACATTGTCAATACTGAAGGACTGGAAATGAGCAAAAGGAAAGTCAAGTCCATAAGAGAATGGAAGGCGCCCACTTCGGTTAAGGAAGTCCAAGTCTTTATAGGATTTGCTAATATTTACTGACGTTTCATTCAAAACTTCTCCGCGATTTGCCAGCCTATCACGGAAACCTTAAAAGGTAACCCAAAAAACTTTTATTGGATCACCAAGCAAAACACGGCCTTCGAAATCTTGCAGGAAAAATTCGTTACCACACCCATACTTTGTCATTTTCATCCTGGGCTGGACACAGTAGTTGAAATGGATGCAAGCGATTTCGCCCTTGGTTGTGTTCTGTCACAATTTCAAGACAAGAAACTCCATCCGGTGGCGATCCATTCACGAAAATTGAACTCCGCAGAACGGAACTACGAAATTCAAGATAAGGAATTACTAGCAATGATGGAAGCATTCAAGGAATGGAGACATTACCTTCTAGGCACTGAAATACCTGTTACAGTTTATACGGACCACTAAAACCTACAACATTTTCCCACCACAAAAAAATGGAATGGAAGGCAGATCCGTAGGGCACAAGCGCTAGCAGAATATAATTTCAAAATCGTATACTGACCAGGTACAAGAGGTGGAAAGCCTGATGCTTTAAGTAGACGGCCGGAGTACCGACTAGAGGAGGGAGCAGCGCATAGTGAACAGTCTATTTTAAAGCCAGAACATTTTCAAATCTTTTTGACATCAGCAGAGAGCGACGAGGATGAAGGGATAGAAATAGAGGAAGAATTGCAAAAGCTCCACAACATACGAATCAACAAATTAAGCAAAGTGGCTATAATACCAACAAAGGTATCACGAATGGCGGCCGGTCACGACCTCTATGCATTAAATGATGCCCCACTTCTGGCAAAGCGACAGCTACTGGTCAACACCGGATTAGCTATCAGTCTACTACAAGGAACATAGGGAAGAATCGCGTCTAGCAGTGGACTAGCGAGTAAGAACTGAATTGAGGTTGGAGCTGGAGTCATTGATGCAGATTATACAGGTGAACTCAAGGTACTATTGCAAAACCTTAGTTTCAAGGACTATCAAATACGCGAGGGTGACCGCATAGCGCAACTGATAGTAACTCAAATCGACAACTTTGAATTGATGGAAGTCAAGGAGTTAGATCAAACAAAGTGCGCAGGCCAAGGTTTCGGAAGCACCGATTTCATTCCAACTCGAACGCTAGAAACAGAGACAACAATGGCTACGAAAAGTATACTGCAAGTTGAAACAGAAACTAATAAATATTTTGATAAATCGGACGAACTACACAACCCCCAGTCAAGACAGGAAATTATCTTGATGTCAAACTCCACTCTAGCACAGATCGAAATGAAGGTATTTGCGACCGAATTTCTTGACCAAGTCTTAGTTGCTGCGGACCAAGACGAAGAATGGAAAGAACGAAAGGGAAAGTTGGAAGCTTTGGAACGAGATGGAAAGTGGTTACCAAAACAATGGAAAACAGTCAAGGGGTTCCAATACTACAAAAACCGACATTACGTAACCGACAACAAAGAACTGAGAACAGTAGTCGCAAAAGGATGCTATGATTCTAAGGTGGCAGGACATTTTGGGCAGGAAAAGACCCTTGAAATAATCACGCGAGATTTTTATTGGAAAGGGTTGGTGAACTTGCTAAATGACTACGTACGATCATGTGACGAATGCCAACACAATAAATCTCCACGACATGCCAGGTATGGGTTGTTACAACCTCTACAAGTCCCTTACACAGCTCGGGCGTCAATATCTACTGATTTTATAACACATCTACCAGAGTCACAAGGACACACACAAATTATGGTCGTAGTAGACCGATTCACCAAAATGGACCATTTCATTGGTCTACATGAAAATGTGACAGCCAAAGATGTAGCCAAATCCTTGCTACAAGAAGTATGGAAACTACACGGGTTGCCAACCGAGATAGTATCGGACATGGACTCAAAGGTTTCCGGAGAATTCTGGGAATCAGAGTGTATGCAGTAGGGAATAAAACGAAAAATGTCAACCGCATACCACCCACAAACTGACGGACAAACCGAGAGGACCAACCAAGTGCTGGAAGGTTACCTGCGAAATTTTGTCAACTATGATCAGGATGATTGGTATCAACTGCTCCCATTAGCGGAACACGCATACAACAACTCAGCCACAAACGCACACAAAATGTCGCCGTTCTTCGCAAACTATGGTTTCCACCCACAAACAGAATGGATGAAGGAAAGAGAAGCTCAAACTCCAGGAGCCACGGTATACGCACATTGGATGAAAATGATACACCAAAAAGCAGCTATGACCTTGGAACGTACAAGGGAAGCCATGAGAAAATATTATAATAAAAAGGCGATGGATCAACCAGACATCAAAATTGGTGATAAGGTGATGTTAAACAGAAAAAAAATCCGCTCCAAACGACCATCTAAAAAGTTAAGTCCTGAACTTTATGGACTGTTCGAGATTTTGGAGAAAAGAGGCCGTTCATTCTATAAATTAAAAATTTCCGACCATTGGCATAGCCATCCGGTATTTCAGGTATCATTACTAGAACCTTACCGAGCGTCCATTCGTGCAGGACGAGAGCAACCCCCACGAGCCCCTGAGGAAATCGCAGGAGATTTGGAATGGGAGGTTGAGAAAGTAGTGAAGAGTGAAATAATCTCATACACTAGAAGGGTTCGCGGACGAAATGTTCGGATGCGTGAACTAAGGTATTTTGTGAAATGGAAAGGTTGGTCGGAGGATGAGAACACCTGGGAACCGCCAGAGAATATGGACCATGCTTAGCAGTTGATGAAAGGTTTTCATAGAGATAACCCGAAAATGCCAGGAAAGGCCGAGGTAGAATAGTACGAAAGGTTTTCCTGCTGTGGCCAAGTAAACGTGGAAAGGTTTTTTACCCTACAGTACTGAGTTCTAGAAAGAATAAAGGAAAAATAAAGACTCATGACGAGCTTGTAGAGGAGGGAGCTCGTATTAGGCATATGGAATTCCAACACCCCCCTCTGGCCCTGATGTGGGGCCTGGACGTCGCCTGCAGTACGGTGTGAAGTTGCTAGTTACCAGCAAAAATCGCAAAATTGGCAGCATCCCCATAACACCGTATACGCCGTTGCTGTCCATCCGACTGGAAGCTGTTTGCAGGATATATGAGAGGGGTAGTGTGCACTGCTCATACAACTGGAATCCAGTATATGATACAAATGATATCTGTGTGAGCGGAAAAGCCTACCAAATCAGAAAACAATAACGCTTCTTGTTGACCGACTACAATTAAGTCATAGGTCTGCAAAACGGACGGGAGTTAAGGAGACTTAGCTGCAAGCCCCTTCTCGCTAGGCAAATCAAAGAAGCGATTGAGCACTAATCCTACCGACTCTACTTAAAGATAATGCAGTCATGCCTCTGTGTTGTCACTGTTGTCTGAAATTGAGACTGATCACCTCAATGACAGAGGAACAACTGGTATGTTTGCATTTGGGCGGCATACTCAGACTAAAGTTCATATGGCAAGGGCAACGTTTACTTCTGACTGGCGGAGTCTCGCACACTCTCAGGAAGATGAAGTAAAATAATGCAAATGACCAGAAGTGTGGAATTATTCAGGATCTACAAGTGTTCGCACTTAAGATTGATAAGACGAAAGCCTACTAGTTGTTACGAAGGTACTTAGTTAGTATAGGTATTAGATGTACCGGCCGCGGAAACTCACGCAGGATATAAATATAAGAGTTCCTCCCCAGCTATTAGAACAGACAGCAACGGAGAAGAGATCTTATCAATATAACAAGTTATTACCTGCACTTCGTACTCTTGGTAGTTTTAGCGAAACGAGTATTAGCAATAAACCCACGACGCCTTCCCAACACCACTCCGTTATCAAACACTTAAAACGCTTAACCTTACTCTATTGAGCTCCGAGTTGGTTACTTGTAACAGATGTTCTGCCGAATTCCTGAATAGGCCTTCTCGCTGTTGCGGAGTGACCCTTGGTTGGAGAATTTAAAACCAGCTAACTTTTCTCACTTGCGGGTTTTTAATTTTCTAACCCTTTTAATCTTGGGACCCTCAGTAGTATCGCGGCGTCTCTTACCCCAATCTCTGTTTACTCCCTTTGGCTGTGAGCATGTTTCCTCTAAGGAGGTTTTACTCCTTCTTTCCCACAAATTTGACGGCCTTCAACCAGTTATCTTACAGATCGTATTCCTCGTTAGACAGCCGTCACAGTATCTCTTTAGGGAGTTTTTTTTTCAGTCACTACTCTTAACGCTATACCCATCAGCCGAGCCTTCATATTTTCTCTTTGTAAGGCCAGCATGAAGGTGGTGATATCTCCTTCATATTTAATTTTTTCTATCGTGTTATGTGTTCCTCGGTCTTTGGTTTTGCTCCCTAACCGTCCAATTATTTCTTGTCAAAATCGTTCCCACTGTTCCAGTCTTTCCTTCAGGTCGTAGTCAAGGCTACCATCCTTTGACATACAACTCTAGTTTTATTTTGTTTACTGGTATAAAAATAATCCGCATGAAGCAACTAGGCTATGGCATGCTCCATCTCCGTTACAACCACAGCGATTGAAAAAACCACACCAATTTTGCTGCCAAGACCAGCCCTCATTGGCCAGAAGGCTTTCCTCACAGCCTCGCTCTTTACCCTGCTTCGGGTAGAAAATTTTCTTCTCCCCTTGCTCCCAGTGTTTGCCCTGCACACAATGTCAGGCCAACCTGCCCCACCCTCCCATCAGGCCCAGGCGCCCTGCGCACCGCCTCCCCTCGCAACAGCTTGAGGTCAAACCCCACCGGCTCTCGGGCACCCACTCCGGTCCTCGCCCCGTCTCAGGAAGATCACACTATCTATCGCTCCGCTGCTGAGGCTGCGGAGTCCCTCCACCTTGACCCTTGGACGTTTCCCACTCTATTCACTCCACCCGCCTCATTCGACGATCTTTCGGATGGTGAGAGACGCATCCTCCCTGTCCTCGCCGCCTTGGTCTCCAGGGTTCACCACCTTACCTCTGAGGTGGCACTGTTGAAAGCCAGGGCCCCTCCTTCAGTACCCGCTGTTTCCCCCCAAACGGACCCTCTGATCAAGGCTGCCCTCCGGGACTTGACCTCTAAAGTCACCTCCCTTGCCGCACGCCCTCCACCTGCCCCCCCTGGCCCCTAGTGGCTCAGCCTCCCCTCCTCCCCCCCCTCCTAGGAAGAAGCCTCTTCTTATCCTGTCCCGCTAGTGTAACTACACGGTCCCCTCAGCTGACTTTCCGATCTTCGTCTCTGGCCAATGGTATGGCTCCCTGGAGTCCTACTCCTGGGACAACAACGACTCCAACGAGGTTGACATTTTCTTCGCCTTGGTTAACCCCTCTGGTAGTGAAGTGTCCAAGGTCCCCAAGAAGGATAGGTTCCCTACTCCGATCAGTCAGCACTTTGTCCCCGGCCTTCCCCTAGGGTACACGGTCTCTCCCTCCTTCCTCCCACCCAAGTCCGACAGCCGGGCCCAGGTTGTGAGCTCTAGCAAGAAGGCGGGCAAACGCACCAATGCTGCCCAGGTTGCCCTTGCATCGGCCACCATGGGCAGAGAGGTGGATAAGCCCCCCCACACGCTCCCTACAGCCCAACGTGGGTTCTGTACCCCCCGTCTCCTTCCTGCCCCCTTTGGGGACCCCCTTAACATGTCTGCAGCCCTCACAGACATCGTGGCTTCCTTACTGCGATCTGCCCGCTGCACCCTCCCCCTTGCCTTCTCCACTTCCGTCAACGTCAATGGAGCAGTTACCCTCACGGCCAACCCCAGGACGCCAGCCACAGCCTAAGCCCCTTTCTTTTCCACCTTCACTAAAAACCTCAATCAGTCCTTCGTGGTAGGAGAAAACCCTTTCCAAGATTTCTGTACCACGCCCCTATTCATTGATGCTCTTATCCACAACCTGCCCCTCTCCATGCTTCCCGCCGACCCCACAGAATTCTTCAAACTTCACGACTACCTGCTCAACAGCGTCGACCTCTCCTTCCTTTCCACCGGCTTCCTTCAGCGGGACCAGACCCTCCGCAAGTCCAAAAACACCACCTCCATCATTGTTTCCGTCCTCCCCCAAGATCTCCACCTGCTTGGCCCTGACCTCCACCGTGAAGGTTCAAAGATCCACCTCAGGGCTGTTCAATCGTATAAGGAATGTCCACCTAGCCCATCCCGCCTTTGCGACACCCAATGCCGCAAATGCTACCGCTTTGGCCATTCCAAGCCCCTCTGCAAGGAGGATCACCACACTTGCCCTATCTGCGCAAAGTCCCATCCCAGGGCCGAGCACAGGTGCGCAAATGAGATGTGCCCCAGACAGGGTAACGTTAAGGTGGTTCCTGATTGCTGCACCGCGACGCCTCCTCTTCGTGTCAACTGCAACGAAGAACACCCAGCAACTTCTCCCACCTGTCCGACTAGGACAGAAATCAAAGAGGCCGCTCAGCTCCCAAGGGATCAGGTGATCCGTGACCCCCCCAGCAAAGGTCCCGCTCGGCCGACCCCGTCACCCGTCAACAGCAGCCCTCATCGTCCCAAGCCCCTCTGAACACGGCCCAGCAGGTTGCTGCCGATGGCCTATTCATGGCCCGCCACTTAAGCCAACTCACCACTCACCCTCTCCCTTCCTCCTCTGGCGCTCGCCCCCCCCTGGCCGCCCCCATGCCCTCGAGGCAACTCATCTCCTCTGATGTCCCAACTACCAATTGGACGGAGGATCCTCCCCGCGACATCGACATGGAACTGTAAATGAGAGCACACCCAGCGCCCCCATTGTCAGATGCTCCTCCACGTTCCCACTCCCCTCCTGGTTCCTTTGTTCCTAAGCTCTCCTTTGTTCAACATAATTGTCTTGGTAGCAGTTTTGTTTTTCATACATTATTTTTGTTTTTCACCTCGGTGGAGAATTCTCCCGCTGTTATTGCTTTGCAAGATGTTCCTTCGTTTAGTGGCCGCTCTTTGGCTGCGAGCCCCTATAAGTTTTTTTTTCCTCCTGCTTCTTCAGAATACAATACACGTGTAGCTGTTTATATATCTGAACACTTGTTATCTCTTGTTTCTGTTCTTCCTTTGTTTTTTAACCGGTGCGACTATATGGGCGTCAACTTTCGCTTCCCCCAAGGAGTGTTTGGTTCACCCATCAGCTGTTTCGGCTTTATAACTCTTACTCTACCGCCACCCGTAATGGGTCACTTCGCACCTTGTCCTCTGACCTTGTTTTCCCCCAACACCAGTTCCCCACGCTTTTGCTAGAGGATATCAATCTTCACCACCACCTCCCTGATCCCTCATGGACCATCCCCTACTCAGAACTCTCTATCTCTGTGCCTATTTCACCAGGGCTTCTGCCAACGCCTTCTTCCTCCTCAACCACCCTGGCATCTATACCAGGTTCCGCTTCGACAACCTCTCGAGGCCCTTCGTGTTAGATGTCGCCTTCGCCAACCACAGCCTCCTCCCATATTTTCACTCCTGGACCATCTCCCTTCCCTCCACAGGTTCCAACCACGTGGCTATTTCCATTTCCTCTGGGCAACTCTCCACGACAGTTCCCCCACCTAGGCCTAACTGGAAAGCCACTGACTGATCTGCATTTTACCCCATTCTTCAGTCGGTTAAGGTTCCTCCGCCCCCCTCTTTCCCCACCTCGTCCTCACTAGCCACCTGGTTTGACTTGAGCCTGGCCACTGTTACATCACGGGTGCTATCTGCTACTCCGACTAAGTGCTCTTCCTCCTACACGAAACCTTGGTGGTCCCCTGACCTCTCAAGCCTCCGTCGCATCCACCATCACACTATGCGCAACTTCCGGACTGATTCTGCCTCCCGTTGGAAATTAACCCAGGCTCGCAACTCTTACTTCAAGGTGATCAAGAAGGCCAAGGCTACCCACTAGGATCAGTTCCTTTAGGGTGTGAATTCGCGTTCAATCTGGGACTGTAAGGAGTTTGCTCATGGCCGGGCCCCGGAACGCTTCCCCTCACTCCCAAATGCCTCCTCACCTCTAGAAATCAATTTAGCCCTCATTACTCACTTTTTCCTCCTCCCTCCGCCTCCCCCCC